>JACCPG010002938.1:0-124241 GCA_016069955.1 Drepana arcuata | reverse complement strand
CGATAAGTGGCGCTGCGATCGTGTTTCAGGAAATCATATCTATTCATCCAAGCGAAGTTAAGCGGGACAACTAGTTGTCATCACTGTACTTAGTACCTAAGTTTGTAAATGTTCCCTGTGTCCCTTACGTTGAATAAAATATTTTGATTTTGATTTTTGATTTTGTTCAGAAAAACTCAATCCTCTAGCTCGGACACCACACCACACAAATATTTTATGAGGTACGATGTTTCACCCCTGCCTCACCCTTGCCTACCCCCTGCACTGCAAAGGCGCAGTGGTATGGTAAGTCACACATTCTCCAACATTTATATTTAAACGCGTAAAGGTCCCTTGAATATTAGGAAAAGGACTAATAAAGTTGAACGGAAGTCAATTGATATAAAAATTTATCGTTTTGCGTACTGCAATCATGAGTATAAATCAATTCGCTACCCACTTTTGACTTTTATTCATCGGGACACACGGCTTCAGAAAACCGTTTACAGATTTATGTGTACATACATACATGTAATCACGCCGAGTCCATAAAGGGGTAGGCAGAGAGATTAGAGCGCCAGTTCTCTCTAGACTTACATACCTCTTTCGCTTCGTACACATTCATCAGTCTCTTCATACATTCCCGCTGGTTTCGAGTACTCTTGACATTCTCGTCTTTGCGTGTCCGATCGATTTAATTTTTAATAAAAAAGATAACCTCTCATAAAGCTACGTCATTTGTATATTTATTTCGAAAATGCCACTTTACAATATCGGTAATTTATATAAAGTTAAAAACAATGCATATTATTTATCTTTACGTTATAATAGCACAAATCATTGACATCTTTTTTGGTAACTCACAATTGTATACATGTTATATAAAAAAAAAGTATTTTTGTAAAGAAACAAAAAGATACGACCATCAATATTTATTTGTATGAAAAAAACTAGTACGTCTCTACATTTCACGCAGATTAAAAAGAAAACAATATAACGACTTGATTGATCTTTATCGATTTGTTTATTGCAAGAAAATGTATTATACTAGCCTTCCCTCCAGGATTCGCTCAGCAGCGCCACCTATCGGGTCCAATTGTGAATCTAAACCATAATCTTATCCACCTGAAGACACAGAAAATTTCATTAAAATCGGTCCAACCGTTTAGGAGTGCAGTGACATACACACGTACAAAAGAAACACCTACATATATAATACTAGCTGTGCCCGCGACTTCGTCGGCGTGGACGGCTTTTTTATCTTCCGTAAAAATTGTTTTTTTTTCAATAAAAAGTATCCTATGTTACTTCTAATACCTCCAAGAATATGTGTACAAAGTTTTATAGTGATCTCTTAAGTAGTTTTTACGTAAAAGCGTAACAAACACACTTACATTCACATTTATAATATTAGTAAGATATAGTACAGATACTTCAATTTACATTTTAGACACTTGACATCTAGATAATGTCGCCAGTGGCCCTAATTGTCAGTTGACCATTCTTCCTTCCCATGAGTCCTCAAATCAAGTAAAATATTAATGCCGAGCCGCATTGCGGGGCCTTCAAGGCCGACCGATGCCTTTTGGACAATACTCCTTGAACGTGATACGCTTGGCAATACCTCACGGCTTACAATGGTGACATTAAAAGTAAAAATAATTATGCAGAACAAAGCAATTCATCATTCCATTCCATAAAGACATAACTGTTATTAGAATGTTGAACACGCCTTGCATAGATGTACATATCTGGATTCTTTCTATTCAATTATAAGCTTTCATATGTACAAATAATAATAAATAATATATTCTCACGCCTTCCCACAAGGGTCCCCGAAGGGGTAGGCAGAGGTGTATAGGTAATACCCACACACCCACTTTCCGCCAGAGGTATATTAGTGCCAACGTGACAGATGGCGAGTCCATCGCCGTTACTCAAGCACGACTATACATACGCCTTTGAATTTCTTCTCAGACGTATGCAGGTTTCCTCTCGATGTTTTCCTTCACCGTAAATCTCGTGGTGTGACTAATCACTGTACTTAAGTTTTGAAAAACTCATTGGTACAGTCGGGATTCGAACTTGCGACCTTTGCGTCGCAGGCAACTGCTCGAACCACTCGGCCACCACGGCTCACTTTTTTAATCCATACGAATATCATAAATGAGAATGTAAGTTTGTTTGTCCGATCATCTTGAAAGAAATATTCATACGAAGAAATTCAAAGGTGTCTGTACAGTCGTGCCTGAGTACCGGCGATGGAGTATGTATATACTTAAATAAAGATTCTTTTTGTAACATGCACGCAAATTTAATAAGCAAATTGCAGCAGGATGAACCTAAATCGGTTTTCTAAACCAGTACTGCAATCCCAATACGACAGCCAATTCAGCACGGCATTTAACTGAGTCTAGCCACCGAATTGTATTTGGCCACGTAGAACAATCGCTAGTTAATAGATTTTATACCCTATACAACAGGATATAAAAGTTGTATTGCTGTGTTCGGGCTGCACCTGGCGATGTGCCAAAGCGCATTTTGCATATTCCAACAGCCGAAGAAAAGGGGTATACGGAAAAATCTTGTTTTGCACACAAGACAGTCTTCTTGATCGATTCTGAATGTAATATACAAATGTGTTTGCTTTAGGTCGTTGTGTGTCATATTTTGTATAAGAGTACTAGATAAGCCGTGGTGAGCCGTGGTGGCCGAGTGGTTCGAGCAGTTGCCTGCGACGCAAAGGTCGCAAGTTCGAATCCCGACTGTACCAATGAGTTTTTCTAAAACTTAAGTACAGTGATTAGTCACGCCACGAGCTTTACGGTGAAGGAAAACATCGAGAGGAAACCTGCATACGTCTGAGAAGCAATTCAAAGGCGTATGTATAGTCGTGCTCGAGTAACGGCGATGGACTCGCCATCTAACTTTAGTTTCTTTAAATATGTGACGTTCAATAAGTGTTCCCTGTGTCCCTTACGTTGAATAAAATATTTTGACTTGATGCAGGTTCCCTCTCGATGTTTTCCGTCACCTTTAAGCTAGTGGTATGATTAACCACTGTACCAAACTTCAGAAAAACTCAGCGTCATCTACACGAACCACTCGGCCACCACGGCTTTTGATGAGCTTTAAGGAAAACATCAAGAGGAAACCAACATACGTTTGAGAAATTCAAACACGTATTCACGAATATACGTTATTATGAAATGGTGGTTAGTATAGAGCCGTGGTGGCCGAGTGGTTCGAGCAGTTGCCTACGACGCAAAGGTCGCAAGTTCGAATCCCGACTGTACCAATGAGTTTTTTCTGAACTTAAGTACAGTGATTAGTCACACCACGAGCTTTACGGTGAAGGCAAACATCGAAAGGAAACCTGCATACGTCTGAGAAGAAATTCAAAGGCGTATGTATAGTCGTGCTTGAGTAACGGCGATGGACTCGCCATCTGTCACGTTGGCACCTAATATACCTCTGGCGGAAAGTGGGTGTGTGGGTATTACCTATACACCTCTGCCTACCCCTTCGGGGACCCTTGTGGGAAGGCGTGAGGTTAGTATGTTAGTACTACACACCTTTGCCTACCCCTTCGAGACCCTTTAATTGACCCTTGTGGGAAGGCGTAAAGATATAGGTACTTATCATGAAGCCATGGAGGTACCCTCAATTAGACACCGACGACAAAATTCTAAAACTCAATAATAGCAAAAGCTTCAAAACCCTAAAGCCTACCTTTGCATGTCATTCTTCATCAACCAGAGCCGAGTAAATTAAGATTTATTTTTGCTGAAAATGTGCGACACTTTTTCGTTCGCACTTTTCAGTTGCTTTTAGCAGTGTTCTTTTTTTAGATGTGTTTTTAACTTGTCCTCTATACATGTTAAATCACTGCATATATAACTATATTCATATAATTTAGACTATGTTCCAAATAGCAAAATAAAATCAACCAAACGCTCGAGGATGGGAACGTCAAGAGTAGTCGACAGTGAACATGTCTAAAGAGATCGAGGTATTTGGATGACGCGAAAGAAGTCTATAAGTCTAGAGAGAACTGGCGTTCTACTCTCTCTGCTTACCCCTTCACACATCAATATGTATGTATGGATACTAGTTGTTCCGCCCAGCTTCACTTGGGTGAAAAAATAAAAGCCACGGACCCAGTGGCGCCACCTATCGGGTCCAATTGTAAATCTAAACTATTCTCGAATCGAACTAAAGAAACACAAAAATTTTCATTAAAATCAGTCCAGTGGCTTACGATTCTATAAAGGACTTACAGACAAACATTCATTTTTATATATATAGACAGATATAAATGATGTTGGACTGTTCTTCTTGTATGAGGCTGAGTCTAATTTAAATCCTAAATTATCCCTTTTATTAAGTTTGTAAGTCTAGAGAGACCTGGCGCTGTATAATCTCTGCCTACCCCGTTAGGGACTCGGCGTGATGATGCAAAAAAATAATATCTATACACACCATGGAAAACTTATAGTACGCTTCACTTCAAAAAGGCTTCAGCATTAATCCGTGAAAATTACGAAGGTCGGCCCAGCTTAACGGGCCCATAACATTATTTTTAATATTCGGCAAAAGCACGCGACCATATTTTTTTACAGAATTATTATAATTAGACACTTCAACCAAGCACAAACTCGCGTGAGTCCTTGGCCTTATTTCTAATGACCCTTGGTGTTAATAGGGCGCGAGTTCCGCCATATCTATACCAATAAATTTTAATGTCTGTTTGTAATATAAAAATAACCGCTTTTTACTAAATGCATATGTAGCAAAATCACATTTTTATTTTATTTTTTGTCTGTCTGTTTGTTCTGACTAATCTCTGAAACGGCTGCACCGATTTTAACGGGACTTTCACTAGCAGAGAGTTGATGTAATAAGCAGTAACTTCAGCTACTTTTATTGCAAGAAATTGAACAACACCTTTTTAGTTAAATTCCACGCAGACGAAGTCGCGGACACAGCTACTTTTAAAATAATACGTTAATCCGCTTTTGGGTAAACACGTTCAAATTTATTTAGGTTTAATAATCTCATGTAAAATCTTACTAAAGCTCGTGTACTTCTTTGCTATAACGCACTATTGTAATCTTAATTCAAGAATGTTTAGGTAACAAATATATGATGTATAAAAATCAATTATTATTATTTATATTTTATGTGTACTTTATTTCAGGAACAATTTCCATTTTGTTATAGTACTTAAAAATATAACCTCACGCCTTCCCACAGGGGTTCCTGAAGGGGTAGGCAGAAGCGTACAGGTACCACACACCCACTTTCCGCCAGAGATATATTTTTAGGTACCAACGTGACAGATGGCGAGTCCATCGCCGTTACTTAAGCACAGCTATACCTACGCCTTTGAATTGCTTTTCAGAAGTATGCAGGTTACCTCTCCATGATTTCCATCACCGTAAAGCTCGTGGTGTGACCAATAACTGTACTTAAGTTCAGAAAAACTCATTGGAGCAGTCGGGATTTGAACTTGCGATCTTTGCGTCGCTCGAACCGAATCACTCGACCGACACAGTTCTAAAATATTTGTATTGAAAATTCAGTGGAGCTCTGATAGTATATTCTCAACTCATTAAGTAGTTTGTTGGTCCGTGGGAATGTGTACATACCTCCCACAAAGCCCGTCTGACCCTTGTTAGCAATGTGTCATGTACATTATACAGGATTCTTCGCGGTAGGCTAATAGCGTATTTATGACCTCAGGGCATTGTGTTTGATGTGTCTGCGTGAGTCGTGAATGCTTTCAATCATTGCTAGTTTCAATGTGAGCGCTGGAAAATGTGAGGAGTGGATTTTGAAAGTGTGAAATTCGTGAGTATGTTTGTTTCTCTTTTACATAAAAACTACTAAACGGAATTGGATGAAATTTGGCACAGAGATAGATTACTAGCTGGATAACATTTCTACTTAACATAAAATTCTTCGCGGATAAAAGCACGGGGTATAATAATAAAAGTTATTGTGAAGGGCATAGTTAATATGTAAATACACACTCATAGACTCCTGGTGGTCGAGTGATCTGAGTAGGCACCTAAAATATATCTCTGTCGGAAAGTGGGTGTGTGGGTACTACCTATACACCTCTGCCTACCCCTTCCTTGTGGACGGGGGACCCTTGTGGGAAAACGTGAGGATATAAAACCAAATAATAATATTTTCGACTTCTACGCGAACGAATTCGCGCAAACGCTAGTGCTAGATAACTATATTCAGACTTGTTCATATGCATACTAACGTTGTAAAATATAAAATATATATTTATTAGATCAACTAAATCAGCCATCACGTCACGTCAATAGTACATGATACACTTCTAGTGAAGTAAAAAAATATATACATTAATATGGGTAACTGAGAGCCGTGGTGGTCGAGTGGTTCGAGCAGTTGCCTGAGACGCAAAGGTCGCAAGTTCGAATCCCGACTGTACCAATGAGTTTTTCTGAACTTAAGTACAGTCATTAGTCACACCACGAGCTTTACGGTGAAGGAAAACATCGAGAGGAAACCTGCAAACGTCTGAGAAGCAATTCAAAGGCGTATGTATAGTCGTGCTTGAGTAACGGCGATGGACTCGCCATCTGTCACGTTGGCACCTAATATACCTCTGGCGGAAAGTGGGTGTGTGGGTATTACCTATACATCTCTGCCTACCCCTTCGGGGACCCTTGTGGGAAGGCGTGAGGATATATATATAATATGCGTAGCTGCATGGCATACGTGCGATTCAAAGAGGAGACGCTTTATTTTTATTGGAAAGTAAACTCAGTAAAGGAGAAGCCGGGTCAACTTGTATATAAAAACTCAACAGCCCAATGTTATAAGTATTCCACACAACCAATTCAAAGTACTTTAAGTACCCGTTCATAAATATAAATCCCGATAAATAGTTCGCAAAGCCCTTAAAACCTACGGACCGTAGCGCTACGAGAGTGCTACGAGGCGTAGCGCTATCAAGCGTAGCATATTATTATGTCTATAGCAAAAATACTTTATAATTGCGACATAGATGAACGCAAGTATTTGTACCTTAGTCTTGGATGTACTATGTATTTATGTATATATCTACTATACTATAATATTATAAAGCTGAAGAGTTTGTTTGTTTGTTTGAACGCGCTTATCTCAGGAACTACTGGTTGGAATTGAAAAATTGTTTTTGTGTCGGCTAGTCCATTTCTCTAGAAAGGCTTTAGGCTATATAACATCACGCTACGACTAATAGGAGCGGAGCATAAATGAATAATGTTGCAAGAACGGGAAAAATATTCCTTTATGAGGGCTTCCGTTGCGTGCGCTGCGTAAACGGTTCAAGTTACGCAAATCTCATATATGAGGGAATTGTACCCCTTTAAAAGTTCTAAAAAAAAGTCCGCGCAGCATATGTCTACCTATTAAGATTGTCTCAGTATAACCTTTTTTATGGTAATAAAATTTGTTCCAAATCAATGCATTATGTTTTATCAACATAATCCTCATCCAAATAAATATTATAATAAATTTAATTAATCACGAGTATTTAAATATAAATGAAATTGTACTTGACATCACTTGATTTCAATCAATATCTTCAAATCTTAGGAGATAGATATGATAATGTTAAAATAACTCCGCAACTCGACGCTTGGTCGGCTCGCTACGGAACAGTTGAACTCAGTGAACTGATTTTTTCAAATGTTTTTGGGATATTTCATCGTAAAATAATACTTTTTAAATTTACGTAATATTAATTACTGAAACAAATATTTCACATGTAAAATCGTTCCTATGACATTCTCATACAGAACATTACACGACTTCCAATTTCAGATTTCTTTTTTGCCGAAAGCTCTTGACTGTCTTACTGGCAAGTGGCCAACCGTACAAAGTTTTACATGCAACTTTTTTAAATATATTTATAAAAATGCACTCAGCTTGCATGCATTCGGTGTGCGTTTAAAAAAGTTATCTGAAAGAAATAGAGCATAAATTGTTTATGATATTGGCGTTGGCTGAAATTCAAGAGTTTTGCTCGCAAATACGGGCGCGATTTTTTTAAACTTCCTGGAAACGGATTTCTATTTTGTTACAATTGCAAGTATATCTCTCTATCTATTGCTAAATGTATTGTGCCACATCGGTGTCACTGCGGGGATATTGTCAATGACTCCGGACACCATGGTCTATCCTGCATCAGCAGTGCCGGCCGGATACCACGTCATTCCTCCATAAATTACTTGATACGCCGAGCTCTGGTCAGCGCCGGCGTGCCTGCTGTGCTGGAACCAGTCGGTCTCGCTCGCGGCGATGGCCGGAGGCCGGACGGTATGTCTCTGATGCCATGGAGTACGTGTGTCGATACACTGGCTCCTTCCCGTCTTCCTGACATATCGGTGGCGGCCGGCACCGCTGCTGCTCAGCAGGAGTGCCTCTTCTTGGCACGTTGCCTTGAGATACCAATTTGTGACAAAAATTTTATCTGTAAGTAGTTAGTTTCAACTGTTCTTTGTAAATATGGTTAATTGTTATTATTGTAAATAAATGCTATGTTTAAGTAGTATCTATAAATTTATATATATATATATTACTAGCACAACGACTCCCCAACGAACTTCCATTCAAAAGAACTAAGCAAGAATAAAGTTTAAAATTCGTTATTTAAAATGCAAATAAAAAGCGCAACTTGAATTGAACACATCGCATGGATCAGATCGTACAACTTAAGTGGGTCAAACAAATTCAAACCTTGTTCAACAATAGTACTAAGTATAAAGGGAAATATAACAAGACAAGAATTAGCAATAAGGCTGTCTTTTGATCTTGCATTCTTGAGATATTTAAATTCCAACGTGACAGATGGAGGGTCCACCGCTGTTTGATCATCGAACTGTCTTTTGAATTCTTTTATATGTTAGAAGACACCAAGTCTAGAGCGAACTGGTGCTGTATTCTACATACCTACCTAAGTCCTACATGCATATCATGACCCCGAGTCCCTCACGGGTATATATCAAGGCGATGAATGAGGCAGCGTTTTCGAGCTCACAGGAGGCTCGACTTGTTCAAACCAATTTACACAAAAACTTAACAAATCATACATTTATACCTTTCTCACTCTGTGTATTGGCAAAAATATGAACTTACTAGAACGTTTAGGATTTGAGTTAATCGTGAGTAGAAAGACAGATGATGCCTTTTTATTAAGTCGTGATGTAGGAACTTAATAGAAATAACAAGAAAGAAGGAAACTCCCTCGCATTTCCTGTTACGGTAGACCATCTATCATATTATGACCGACACAACAATAGTTTGTGTCGTAATAGGGTATTCTTTCCTCAAGTTAATGCCCGTATTTCCGGTGTTCTCGCCACAAACACGAGTAACAATCATTGCATACAGTAAACCAATTTACTTTACCTGTCTGTATATAATAATAATCATAATATAATATATCCTCACGCCGTCCCACAAGGGTCCCCGAAGGGGGAGGCAGAGGTGTGCAGGTAATACCCACACACCCACTTTCCGCCAGAGGTATATCAGGTGCCAACGTGACAGATGGCGAGTCCATCGCCGTTACTCAAGCACGACTATACATACGCCTTTGAATTTCTTCTCAGACGTATGCAGGTTTCCTCTCGATGTTTTTCTTCACCGTAAAGCTCGTGGTGTGACTAATCTGTACTTAAGTTCAGAAAAACTCATTGGTACAGTCGGGATTCGAACTTGCGATCTTTGTGTCGCAGGCCACTGCTCGAACCACTCGGCCACCACGGCTTTTTTCTGTCTGTATATAAAATACATATATATATATATCTTTACAAAGGTCTCCTAAGGCTACGGCCTTTTTCACCGCAGATATGTTTAAAAGCTTTGTCAAATTGCAGGTCAGACGCCGTTTCTCCGGCAGGTTTACTCTCGATATTTTCTTTCACCGTAAAGCTCGCAATTAATCACCTTACTCAAGTTAAAAAAAGCGATTTGGTCCAGTCGATATTTAAACATATAATCTTTGCGTTACACATAGAAAGGATGAGTGAAGAAAGATTGACGAAACAGATATACAAAGCAAAAGTGTGTGCAAGAAGAGGCAGAGGAAGGCCACGTTCCAACTACCTGGATCAAATAGATCGGACTCTGAAGGACGGGAACGTTAAGAGTACTCGAA
The DNA here is from genome assembly GCA_016069955.1 of Drepana arcuata. Classification (NCBI taxonomy): domain Eukaryota; kingdom Metazoa; phylum Arthropoda; class Insecta; order Lepidoptera; family Drepanidae; genus Drepana; species Drepana arcuata. Next base: position 114,076 of record JACCPG010002938.1, on the reverse strand, counting down.
GCCGACGATCATGTATGAAGAGATTGATGAATTTGGATGAAGCGAAAGAGGTATGTAAGTCTAGAGAGAACTGGCGCTCTATACTCTCTGCCTACCCCGTTAGGGACTTGGCGTGATGATATGTATGTATGTATGTATCTTTGCGTTACATACGACTGCTTAAACCACTCGGCTACCACGGGTTTACTTATGTATATCATGACGCCGAGTCCCTTACGGGGTAAACAGAGAGTACAGAGCGCCAGTGCTCTTTAGACTTACATACCTCTTTCGCTTCGTCCACATTCATCAGTCTTTTCATACATGCTCGTCGGTTTCGAGTACTCTTGACGCTCCCGTCCTTCAGAGTCCGATCTATTTGATCCAGGTAGTTGGAACGTGGCCTTCCTCTGCCTCTTCTTGCACACACTTTTGCTTTGTATATCCGTTTCGTCAACCTTTCTTCACTCATCCTTTCTATGTGTCCAAACCAACGTTTATAATTATCGACAATATGTAAAGTGCAGTTAACTTGAAAGTACTTACTTAACACAAAGTACGCGACGGTCATAAGTTAGCGTTTAACTCGTAATATTTTATGAGTGACCGGAGTGGTGGATTGGTTCGCCAGGCCAGTCACGTCCATCCTAGCGTCTGCATTACGTGGTACCAATTTATACGGCAAATGTCGATTTTCCCCTGAAAATATTCAACGCGAATGTATCCGCCAATCTTATCCCATCAGACGAACTAACTTTATTTATATTACTTTGTGTCATTACATAAGGAATTTATAAATAATTAGCACCTCCACCTCAAAAGTCCGTAGCCAAATTAAATAAAATTAAATTAAAATTCATTTATTTCGACCAACAAGGATCATGGGTTAGTAAACCCATATATATAACCGTTAGTAAATAACACTTTTTTTTTGTGTTGTGTTCCTACGCGGTGAATAAGGTTTCCAGTAATGAGCTCCTTGGGGATGGGGGAGGATTGTTATATTGGGTTGGCAGCAGAAGGATAGTCCCATTATGCTGCCAACACAGTATGTCTCTCCGAACACAGAGTGGCAACGCGCAAGTGATACTTCGGTATCGTGAGCATAAATAGGCTACGGTAACCCTTTCCCATAAGGTGGGCCGTATGCTTGTTTGCCACTCTTATATAATAATAATATAATATATCCCCACACCTTCCCACAAGGGACCCCGAAAGTGTAAGCAGAGGTGTGTAGGTCGTACTCGGTGGGTGTTACATTGTTCACATTCTATAATTAATGATAAAAATAATTAAAGAAGGGCACTAGCCGCCATAAGCCGGCGACCATTGACCGTAAGATGAGATGACCCTGTATACGATCACACATAAAGTCTCAAGTATCAAGTATCTGGCTGATTTGAGAATGTAATTTTGGTACGTTTATTTTAAGACGGCCATCTGTTCTAGTGGTTAGAGCTCCTGACTGCAAAACTAGATGTCGCAGGTTCGAATCCCGCTGAGGGCATATATTTGTGAGGTGAACACGAGTATTTGTACCTTAGTCTTGGATGTCCTATGTATTTAAGTATATATCTATCTATATAAGTAAATATATCGTTGTCTAGTTATCATAACACAAGCTTTGCTTAATTTGGGGATAGGTCAATTTCTGTGGAATTGTCGTAAGTTATTTATTTAAGATACGTGTAGAAATTATGGAAATATTCCCAGTTCTTCACGCCTTCCCACAAGGTTCCCCGAAGGGGTAGGCAGAGGTGTAAAGGTAGTATCCACACATCCACTTTCACGAAGAGATATATTCCAAAAAATAATTTTAGGAATATCTTCATTTAAGTTCACACATGAAATGTCGAGTTACATCAAATATTTGATAGACAGGCGCTTGCTGAGACGAACGCGCTCAATATTACATTGAACCCAATCTGTTATAAAGATGAAATAAAAATATGAGGCGCGTTAGAACAAAGTGAATATCAAATTCAATATTTCTTGTAAATGCAAACGGTAAACAAACCTAATATTTCTTGTGAGAACAATTCTGAATTACGATTTGTGTTTTACGTCACTTAGTTGGCCAACAAGCATGCAGCCTACCTGAAAGTAAGCGGTTACCGCAGTCTATGTACTTGCAACTCCATTATTAATATGCGTGACGACCATCTGGTCTAGTGGTTAGAGCTCCTAACTGCGAAACTTGAGGTCGCGGGTTCGAATCCCGCTGAGGGCAGATATTTGTGTGATGAACACGAGTATTTGTGCCTTAGTCTTGGATGTCCTATGACTTTATGTATATATATAAGTACATCTATTGTTGTCTAGTTACCATAACATAAGCCTCGCTTACAAAACATATTGAATGAAATAATTTATTTGCTAGAACACGGCTGGTTACATAACTGTTAAAATGTACATAGACATTGAATTGCGCGTTCGGGTACATATTATGCCTCCGAACTAATTACAACTACAAAGACATATTTTACAAACAATTAAATACAATATTATAAGTAGTAATTACAAATAATAAAATCCTAGGTTCTTTTATTTATCATTAAAACAGTCCTTTACACAAGATACTAACAATACAAGAAGAGAGGTAGGGCATAACGGGTTCCCCGTTCGAATTTGGAGCTGAGCTCCACCTTACAGAAGGCCCTAGCCAAATAACACAAATTATTGTGTTGTGTTCCTACGCCGTGAATAAGGTTTCCAGTAATGAGCTCCTTGGGGTGGGGAAGGATTGTTGTATTGTGTTGGCAGCAGAGGCATTAGTCCCATTATGCTGCCATACACTATAACTCTCCGCACACAGAGTGTCAACGCGCAAGTGATACTTCGCCATTGTAAGCGTAAATAGGCTGCGGTAACCGTTTCCCATCGGGTGGGCAGTATGCTTGTTTGCCACTCTTGTTGTATAAAAAAAAATACATTATTAATATTACAACCTTCTTGAAAATCCCCATGCCTCAACGGAGAGTTCATTTACAACCTCGCGGAAAATCTCCTATGAAACCACTCATTGCGAGACCTGTTTGGTTCTAAGGTGTAGAAATAAATCCCTATATGTAATGGTTATTGACATAGTAATATATATATCCTCATATAAACACACCAAGGATTCCAAACGCTCTTTTCTTTTGATACCAGCGTTATAAAATCTAAATCAATTTTATTATATATTTATTATATATAAATAGCCGTGGTGGCCGAGTGGTTCGAGCAGTTGCCTGCGACGCAAAGGTCCCAAGTTGGAATCCCGACTGTACCAATGAGTTTTTCTGAACTTAAGTACAATGATTAGTCACACCACGAGCTTTACGGTGAAGGAAAACATCGAGAGGAAACCTGCATACGTCTGAGAAGAAATTCAAAGGCGTATGTAGTCGTGCTTGAGTAACGGCGATGGACTCGCCATCTGTCACGTTGGCACCTAATATACCTCTGGCGGAAAGTGGGTGTGTGGGTATTACCTATACACCTGTGCCTACCCCTTCAGGGACCCGTGTGGGAAGGCGTGAGGATATATAATTTTATGTCATATAGGCCTAGATGGGCACTTATAAAACATCGAAAGTGCATTGTTCGGGTGGATCGTTCCCATGGTGATAAATCGTGCGTCCATCGCCGTCACCACACGACTATACATACAATAGTCGCAAAGTTTCTTAACCTTCTTAACGATGTAATTAATTAGTTAATCGTTCTTGAAAATGCGCTGTACTGATTAGTCAAACCAGTCGCCTGGTGTCTGGATACGTACCAACAGTAATATAAATTCACAACCCATGCTTTGTAATCGGATATTGGGAACAGCAAAAACAATGTATCAATTATTCCAAACCACTTGGAAGTTAATAACATTATGTTCGTAACCCATAGCGACAAGGGTATTCGATGTCCGAGTTAATAATAATTCCGGTGTCCTTTATAGTAGACAATAGGGCAGTTTCCCAAAATTGGTGGGCGGTTTAACAACATTCGAATTGATCCCGCGGCGCGTTGGGACCTTGGCATGGCCTCAGTAACGTTTATTGAACTGTTTTACACATATATATTGTCGCGTTCCCTTTTCTACCCTACTCCTGCGGCAGGAAGGGTGAGTGAGATGAGTTTATCTACCGAGGAAAGATTGCAGGCTCAATGCCACGTGGCATTTCTGAGAGCTTTTCTATACTTATGAGTTTTTTATTAGTTATCTCTAGAGAGTGCGAGTTCCTCGATCTTTTGCTACTTTACCGGGAAAAACCGAAGCCTCCAGTCAGGCTGTTGGCTCGCGAGCTATATGATATATTAATAAAATAAATAAATACCTTTGAAAATTTCCACACAAATTGACATAGCCCCAAATTAATCAAAGCTAGAGTTATAAAACTAGACAGCAATATATCTCTTTATATAGATAGATATATACTTAAATACATAGGCCATCCAAGACTAAGGTACAAATATTCGTGTTCATCACACAAATATCTGCCCTCAGCGGGAATCGAACCCGCGACCTCAACTTTGTCAGTCAGGAGCTCTTACCACTAGGCCAGACGGCCTTCTAAAATATATAACTTGTCTTAAGAACATAACTATAGCTCGTTCGAAAGTCGATTAGCGACATCGTTTGTTTTGAATTAAACACAGGCCCAGAGTCTATTATATAAATAGACTAGCTTTGCCACGCGGTTTTATCCGTGTACAATTTAATTTCATTGAACCTGTTTTTCAACAATCAAACAAAATATCTATACTAATATTATAAAGAGGAAAGATTCGTATGTAAGTATGTTTGTATTGAACAAGCTCCGAAACTCCTGGACCGATTTGAAAATTTCTTTCACCATTAGAAAGGTACATTCACCTTGAGTTACATAGGCTAAACATAGCATATATATATATGGCATAACATAGGCTTTTTTTTATGATAAAATCTTATTTCCACCCGAGGGAAGCCGGGACGGACCGCTAGTATATAATATTTCGTATCAAATAAGCCTATGTTACTCGTTCAAGAAGTAAGTATCAGTTACTATATTGGACATTTAGCGAGATTCGTAACTCCGACTCCAGCGGTTGATGGATGGAAAACAAACACATAGAACCTACTGGCTTTGCAATAGCGTCAACATTTGATCAAATAGTAATCTCATTTGTACAAGAACGTTTCCCTTTCCTTACAATCATATAACTCCGGTCAATATGACCATTCCGCCGCACGCACGAGAGTCAACAAAAACACCTCCCATGCGGAATAATATGTTGGCATTCTCGATCTTATCGATCTTTTGTCATGGGCACGCTTACAGGAGGTTTTTGTGTAGGGCGAAGTTGTAAAACAAGCAGATTCACCCCTTACCACAAGGGTCGCATAAGAGGAAGGCAGAGGTGTGTGGAAGCATAACCTCTTTTCACCGGAGAGGTTTAGATGCTAACGTGACAAATGGCCAGTCCATCGTGGTTTCTCAAGCACGACTGTACATAGACGTTATTGAATTTCTTCTCAAACGTATGTATGTCCTCTCGATGTTATCCAAGCATATGCTCGATGTTAAGCCGTGTTGGCGGAGTGCGTCGAGCAGTGGACTCGACCTGACTGTACAAATGTTTTTTTATAATGTAAGATCAATGATTAATCACATCTCGAACTTTACGTTAAAACATCAAGACGAAATCTGCGAAACGCTTGAAAAAAAAATTTATATAGTAATGATTAGTCACACCACGAGCTTTACGGTGAAGGAAAACATCGAGAGGAAACCTGCATACGTCTGAGAAGAAATTCAAAGGCGTATGTATAGTCGTGCTTGAGTAACGGCGATGGACTCGCCATCTGTTGGCACCTAATATACCTCTGGCGGAAAGTGGGTGTGTGGGTATTACCTATACACCTCTGCCTACCCCTTCGGGGACCCTTGTGGGAAGGCGTGAGGATATATTATTATAATATAGTAATGTAATAAGATTTATCTAAAGTCGTGCTTGAGAAACGCCGATGGACTCGCCAACTGTCACGTTAGCTTCTAAACATCTCCGGCGAAGAGAGGGTGTGTCACACACCACTGCTTACCCTTGTGGGAACGTTAGCCCATAAGATCTATCTCCAGCGACAAGTGAGTCTGTTGCTATACTTCTCTACCTGGCCTTTTCCTAAAAACCGTTAAAGTATGCCTTTACCCTTGTGTGAAAGCGTGAATACATATTCTAATACATATTTCTTATTATTCCTCTTTCAGAATTAAATGTTCAACATAAAAGTGTACACAAAACAGGGTCAAATTGACGCATAATAGGTTTGGTCACAAAACAGGCACTATAGAAGGCCGTATGGTACACAATGCAGAGGGTTTGTCCTTATCATACCTCTGTCCGGACGGACAGGCAAATAGTTCCAGCACAAAGGAGTGCCAATACCGTTGAAAAACTATATTATTAGCCAAAACCAGATCCAGACCAGATCCTAAAGTGCCTTCTGACTGTATCAACGGCGTATATTGCAACTTCTGTGAAAATATTGTCATATTAGAAGCCTGCAACGTGCAGATTGCAAGTTCGAATCCCGACTGTACCAATGAGTATTTCTGAACGTAAGTACAGTGATTAGTCACACCACGAGCTTTACGGTGACGGAAAATATCGAGAGAAATTCTGCATACGTTTGAGAAGAAATTCAAAGGCGTATGTACACTCGCCAACTGTCAGGTGGACCTCTTAAATATATCTCTGGCGGACAGTGGGTATGTGGGTACTACCAGAGCACCTCTGCGTATCCCTTTGGGACTCGGTGTGTTTAAGTTAAGCGGTGCTAAAGAGCACTATGCTTAAGTTCAGAAAAACTAATTGGTGCAGTCGGGATTTGAACTAGCAATCTTAGTGTTGCAGGCGATCGATCCACTCTGCTACCGGGGCGTTGTATGAATGTTGATGTATGCGGTTGTGGCACTTCTAGCGACTAAGACTTTTGTTAAAGGCGTGAGGTTGAATGAAGTTGATAAACAGAAAATTGATCATGTCGCGATCCAAGATGAAAATAAATCAGTTTTAACGAAAGAAAACAAGAACATTAAAATGCTAACAAAGTATCTATGTCGTTAAATGTCACTGAAGATAAAAACATAAAGAATTCCTCACAGTTATATCTCCCGGGAGCGATTTTAATTCAAGCTTTCCCAACCCACAAATTTAAAGAGGAGTCCCTCAACACAAGTTGTTTTAATCCCGGTATTTGCTGCTTATTTTGTTTGTCGTTTGTGTCGTCGAAAATCATTATTTTAATATTTTTAAGAGAGGAACGGGTGAAGCGTATCTCATCCAAAATTGGAGTAGTGCGACTGTTATAGTTTGTACATTTGGCAAACAGCACTAATCTGCTTTGTTTGTGGCGTAAGGTTTCCCAGAACTCCAAAAAGCCATAGCTTGCACCGACTTAAAATTTAAAGGACAAAACCTTTGTAAGGGACTAACTGGCAGATGGCTGGTGTAAAAAGGTTCCTGGAAAGTCAGTGCGCGAGCGAGCTGGTGTTGCAAGCGTCCATATGTGGTTGCCATAATTGTGGTATAAAAAACGTTAACTTGGTTTGTGTAAACAAAGTTCTGCACCGATTAAGCTCAAAATCTGACAAAGTATAGGATCCGCTTTTTGGTGTCAGACTTTAACTGACATTCTCACTCATAAAATAACAATGCGCCAAGTTGAAGCATGACAGGGTACAGCTCGTTAAATATAAAATTACCGATTCCAAGATACAACCTGTCAGGAAAGACACGGCGATACAAGCTCCTCGGTTTTCCTTTCTAAAATTTTACATGACATGCAACGAACATGTCGGATTAGGGGAAGGCAACCGGGGCCTCCACAAAGAGGGGCCCACAATAAAGACTTAAAAAAAACAAATTCTGACTAGTAAACACTACTAAACAACTTTTAGAAAATAATCTGAGACCAGGGGCCCTCTACTGCTTTATTTCCCCAAGGCCTCCAGGCCTCTAAATCCGATTGCATGTCGTAGCAGTGTATGTATGTTACTCAACACTACGTTTTATAAAGCTCGTATGTCTGTCTGTTGATGTGAAACTCAATAACTACTAAATGGATTTTCATACAGTTTTCCGTACAGAGCCGTGATGGCCGAGGGGTTCGAGCAGTTGCCTGCGACGCAAAGGTCGCAAGTTCGAATGCCGACTGTACCAATGAGTTTTTCTGAACTTAAGTACAGTGATTAGTCACACCACGAGCTTTACGGTGAAGGAAAACATCGAGAAATTCAAATGCGTATGTATAGTCGTGCTTGAGTAACGGCGATGGACTCGCCATCTGTCACGTTGGCACCTAATATACCTCTGGAGGAAAGTGGGTGTATGGGTATTACCTATACACCTCTGCCTACCCCTTCGGGGACCCTTGTGGGAAGGCGTGAGGATATATTATATTATTATTACAGTTTTCCAAACGGTTTTTTTATACCACAAAGGTGGCTAAGTATGATTTGTTAAGACTCTGTATAAATCTTGTGAAACATTATTCATTGTGATTCATCAGAGATCATCATTTCATTCATCGATCATTGTTGAAAACGTCAGGAAGAGCCAAGCCGCCTGGGAGCTTCCATCGAAAACGACGCTAGTCTCTTCGAGATAAATAAGAAAGTTATATATCAGGTCGTGCGAAGCCAGGGCGGGCGCTAGTTTAGTATAAAAAATACAATATCCTCACGCTTTTCCACAAGGGTACCCGCTAAGGTAGGCAGAGGTGTATAGGTAGCACGTACACACCCACTTTCCGTCAGAGATATATTATAGGTGCTAACGTGACAGATGGCGAGTCGATCGCCGTTACTCAAGCGCGGCTATACATACATATCATCACGCCAAGTCCCTAACGGGGTAGGCAGAGAGTATAGAGCGCCAGTTCTCTCTAGACTTACATACCTCTTTCGCTTCGTCCACATTCATCAGTCTTTTCATACATGCTCGTCGGTTTCGAGTACTCTTAATGTTCCCGTCCTTCAGAGTCCGATCTATTTGATCCAGGTAGTTGGAACGTGGCCTTCCTCTGCCTCTTCTTGCACACACTTTTGCTTTGTATATCTGTTTCGTCAATCTTTCTTCACTCATCCTTTCTATGTGTCCAAACCAACGTAACATACGCCTTTGAATTGCTCCTCAGACGTATGCAGGTTTCCTCTCGATGTTTTCCTTCTGTGTGTGGTGTGGCTAATCATACAAAATTTATGTTTAGTATTTTGCCATATTTAAAGCTGTACGCTGACGGCTGATTTATTCGGCGCCGAGGAAGGTTTATTGTGCGCCAAGATGGCTGTCTGCTTATGGTTTCTGTTGCCACTTGTACTCGCCATGCGATAACAGTAAATAACTATACCATCCGCGGATTGCTTGTGACAGAAATGCTTGTAAGCAAAAGATATTTTGGCATCGGAAAATACCGACAGCACGATCCTGTTATGCAGAGTTTCGATTTATATGAATGAGTTCGATAAAAATGTTAATTTCATTAATAGATTTATGTTAGTTGGAAAAAGTCCTAACAATCTTGTTTTTTCGAATCTTTACCAGTAGCTTGTAATAGTATCTATTGAAAGTAAGATACTAGCATCTTACAAACATACATCACGCCGAGTCCCTTACAGGGTAGGCAGAGCGAGAAGATAGTAGAGTTCTCTCAACTTGCATACCTCTTTCGCTTCGTCCACATTCATCAGTCTCTTCGTATTACGTTTAGAAAGACGTAATACATAAGTGTTTGTAAAAAAAAATATACGGTCGAATTGAGAAACCTGCTTTTTTGAAGTCTGTGAACAATACCCATTAATATACTGTAGTAATCGCTAGACCGAAGAAAGTGTACGAAGTAAACAACTAACAGAATGTCTCACTTGAAAAGAATACTAGTTACCAATACACTTCCAACGCCATTGGACCAAATCGAAACTAGATTACAATGACGTAGAATAGACAGACATTAAATGTAACTCGACCTAGTTCATCCGTTATAGCAGTGGTGGCCGAATGGTTCGAGTAGCTGCCTGCCACACATAGATCGCAAGTTCGAATCCCGACTGTACCAATGAGTTTTTCTGAACTTAAGTACAGTGATTAGACACACCAAGAGCTTTACGGTGAAGGAAAACATCGAGAGGAAACCTGCATATGTCCGAGAAGCAATTCAGTGACGTATGTATAGTCGTGCTTGAGTAACGCGCGATGGACTGTCCGGTTGGCACCTAAAATATATCATCATCATTATCATATCATCACGCCGAGTCCCTAACGGGGTAGGCAGAGAGTATAGAGCGCCAGTTATAATATGTCCTAACTATATAACCTTAAATATATCTCTTGCGGAAAGTGGGTACTACCTATGCACCTTTGCCTACCCCTTCGGGGAGTCATGTGGGCAAGCGTGATATACATTTTCGCTGAGATAATATTTAAAGGATTTTATTAACTATTTTGATATAATTTGCGTAAACTATATATAAGTATGACCTATTAATGCGGGAAGTTAGGGCTTCATTTAGCTACGGCACACGTTCGCGACAATCGTAATGGCTTAATCGCGTGTTACCCCAACCACCAGGTGTTACTTTCACTCCTGTCAAACTTAAAATGCGCCCCGTTGTTTTTTCAATACAAAAACAATATTGGATTATTTCACAAACATTCTCACAAACTTTAGCATTCTTAAAAAACTGTAGGACTTCAAGACAATGCCTGTACAGGGGAACTGATGTTTTATAAGCTCACTATGTAGACCTAAATAGAGATCTACATATAACTATACTCTCTGCATATCCCGCTAGGGACTCAGCGTAACTGTATGTATGTATAAAGATTGACGAAATAGATATACAAAGCGAAAGTGTGTGCAAGAAGAGGCAGAAGAAAACCACGTTCCAACTGCCTAGATCAAATAGATCGACGCTCAAGGAACGGGAACGTTAAGAGTACTCGAAAACGACGATCATGTATGAAGGGACTGATGAATGTGGGCGAAGCGAAAGAGATATGTAAGTCTAGAGAGAACTGGCGCTCTATGCCCTTTGCCTACCCCGTTAGGGACTCGGCGTAAATATATGCAAGTATGTATGTATGTATGTTAATAGATATATAACTTCACACCTTCCCACAAGGGTCCCCAAAGGGATAGGCAGAGGTGAGTAGTTAGTATCCAGATATCCACATTCCGCCGGACATATATCCAAGGTGCCAACGTGATGGCGCGTCCATCGCCGTTACTCAAGTCCCAAAAACGACTGTACACACGTGTTTGAATACCTTCTCAAAAGTTTGCAGGTTTTCTCTCGATGTTTTCCTTCGTAAAGCTCCTGGTGTGTCTTATCACTGTACTCAAGTTCAGAAAAACTCATTGATACAGTCGAAATTCGAACATGCAATATTTGTGTTGCAGACCAAATGGAACCACTCAGCCACCGCGGCTTTGATTTAATGATTGATTCAAAAAGCTTAACAAAAAAGCTGTAAGCCTACGACTGGAATTTGAAAACACGAAGGTGACTAATGTTAATTGGAGTCTTGATTTTGCTTTTTCATGATGAAACAATCCTAAAAGGTGCCTCTTAAAAGGTTTTGTTAAAAGGCCAAATTCGTTTTCATTTTATCTTCCGATCGAAAATATTACCCGAGGTTAAGCTGAAAAAAAAACAATGAAAGCAAACTTTTCCGATCCGTTATAAAACCGGCAAATCCAACTCGTGATCTGGATAGGGAACTATGCTAGGTATTTCATTTAAGGTTTTCGTTTTACAACAATTTGGCTTTGTTCAGGTTCACATAATCAATTTAAAAGAATGGAAGATATATTGATGACAAAACACTGTAAGCTTTCAGCTTTTTTTCTTCTTGGTGTACTTAACATACAAATTTAATTAATTAAGCAAACATTATAAATATCATTAAAGAAAGCTACTTTCCTAAAGTCGTATAGAGGAGGCCTTTGGAAGTTTTATAATTAAATAAATAAATATATGTATTCAATTCCAACGTGACAGATGGCGAGTCCATCTCCGTCACTCAAGCACGACTATACATGTCTGTTGATATTTTTGTTCACCGTAGAGCTCGTCGTGTGACTAATCACTGTACTTACTACTACAGTCGGGATTCGAACTTGCAATTTTTGTGTTGTAGGCTGCGCGAACGACTTAGCCACCACGACACTATATTGATACATATATAATAATAATATATCCTCACGCCTTCCCACAAGGGTCCCCGAAGGCGTAGGCAGAGTTGTATAGGTAATACCCACACACCCACTTTCCGCCAGAGGTATATTAGGTGCCAACGTGACAGATGGCGAGTCTATCGCCGTTACTCAAGCACAACTATATATATACGCCTTAGAATTGCTTCTCAGACGTATGCAGGTTTCCTCTCGATTTTTTCCTTTACCGTAAAGCTCGTCGTGTGACTAATCACTGTACTTACTACTACAGTCGGGATTCGAACTTGCAATCTTTGTGTTGCAGGCCACTATCTACTCGAACCACACGGCCACCGGCTCTAAGTTTAAAACAAATTAATAGAATACACAAGTAAAAAAAAAGCCAACGGAAAATTTATACCTATAATCAAATACATTTGCTAGAATGAGTCCATCACAAAGAGGAGTAATTGAATTATACTTACGTATTCCATTGCGCTAGATTGAATCTTAGACTGTTTTCCGATCCAACGATTTTCAGGAGCCGATAGATTAAGTGCCTATACCATTCCACCATTGCCTGTAATGGGTTTTAAATTGTTATTTAATTAAGTTATTATCCTTAAGTAACAAAGAGAACTTTGGAAGTGATATCAACACGAGTATCATTTCACAACTGTAAATAATATCATCACGCCGAGTCTCTTACGAGGTAGGCAGAGATTAGTCCGTCATTTCTCTTTAGACTAAAAGACCTGACCTTAAAATAAAACTTATGTAAATTTCATACAATTCCACTAGTTCCAACCACCAATTCCAATAGTTTTTCCGAGCTGGTGCCTTTTCGACGTCTCTGATGCATTCCCTCCATTTGCTTCTATTCGAACTCCCTCGCTATCTCCTTCACCTTCCTATACGTCTTTCTCTTCTCCGCCCTCTCTTCCCTTCTATCTTTCCTTCGAAGATATTCCTAAAGAAGCTCTTATATCTATATGATGTGCTCCAAAATTCTACCGATTCAGCCGATTTTCTATCCATCCATCCTTAAACATTAGCAAATCAGTAAAATATACGTGAAAACAGTCAACTTTAAATTATATACAAAATATATATATATATATATGCATCTTATTAGTCCCTACATATTATTATGTATGTATAAAAGAAAAACATACGAATAAAATGGTTTTGGAAAAGACGAGAACTCAATTCACAGCGGAATATTTCGTTCGTCCTAAGAAAATAATGCGCCCTTGGCACACAGAATCACTGGCGTATCATAAACCCTGCCGGGAGAGAGGGATGTGAGAAAAATTCCGCATTCCTCCCGCAAGCGCTGTCATTATTTTCGCTCGAGATTGAAATAACTCCGGCTAAGCTTGCAGGTTTTTCAAAGTCGGATTTGAAAATCTCCAAGCAAATGTCAGGGCATTCTAGCGAGGGATGATACTCGCACAGCTATTATGAGGATTTTTCAACACTTACCTCTGATCGCGTGTCAAACGATTTTATAATTGAATTGACTATTGAACTACTAAGGCTTACATCTCCACGTCTTCCCACAAAGGTGAAGGTAGAGGTGTAGGTAGATAGAGATGCATAGGTAACCACGAACCCGCTTTTTACCGCGCATATATACCGGACATTGTTTATGTTAGATACCCACGTGACAGATGGCGAGTCAATCGCCGTTACTCAAGCACGACTATACATACGTCTTTGAATTTCTACTAAAACATATGCCGATCTCCCCTCGATGTTTTCCTTCACCGTAAAACTCGTCGCGTGACTAATCACTGTACCTACTTATGTTTAGAAAAACTTATTGATACAGTTGGGATACGAACCTGCGATTTAGGTCGCAGGCAACTAATCGAACCACTCGGCCACCACGGCTCGTTAATTGCAATCATTTGAGTATTCATTTTATTATAGAAGTATTCGGTAAATGGTTGATTGACGATAAACTTCATATACGTCCTTGAATTTCTTCTCAAACGTGTGCAGGTTTCTTTCGATGTTTTCCCTCACCCTAAAGCTCGCAGTGTATTACTGTACTTAAGGTCAGAAATGTAAATGCCAGTCGTATACGACGGCTCTTGTATAATCTCGTATTCATGAAGAGGCAATCGTTAAAATACATAAAACATTGAAAAATAAAAACCGATAAATGAACAATTGCCTTCAGCTGAAAAATAAATACGTATACACATTTTGGTAGGACGTCGCGTGACAGCACGAAAGCCCATGATAATTGTTATCGTGCATGGAGTTACTATGCAGATTATATAATTGAGCGTGGCTTTTCTTAGGCGGCCATTTTGAAATAAAAAGGCGTGAGCTTAATATAACTGTCACTGCTATCCAGCGTGGCAATGCTGCTAGTCTTCTTGGCACGTTGCCTCGGGATACCGATTTGGGACAAATATTTTATCTGTAAGTAGTTAGTTTCAACTGTTCTTTGTAAATATTGTTAATTGTTGTTATTGTTAATAAATACTGTCACTGAAAGTGATTTCATTAGACGAATGCATCATGGCATCCACTTATGACATTTTTTTTATTTACAACCGAATATGCCGATTCCCCCGAGTAAAATTTTGGTCATTAGATTTTTTTTTTGGTACAAAATATATCCTACAAGCTAATTCAGCTAAAGAACTGTCTCTATGCCAAATATCATCATATTCCAATCAGAGGTACTGGTGAAATTAAGTACCAAACTCTTACAAATCCCCATAATATATCACTATCGCTAGAATTCCTGTAGGGAATCTGGATATTTGTGCCAAATCGCAGCACCGTGCCAAGAGGACCAGCATCATTGCCACACCGGATAGCACTGCTGATTCTTTAAGCTAGATAAATGTCTATGGCTTATGAGGTATTATTATTGAACAGGCGTAGAGGCGATACGAACCGCCCAAGCGTGACCTCTCAGTAGGGCTGGCGGCTACGATTAACTGAATAATTTTATTGTTATGAGGAAACCTTTGATTGTTTATAAGTTTGTAATGGACAAATACAAAACTTTGAGCTGGGGTGGCCGAGTGGTTCGTTTTCCTTCACTGTTAAAAGCTCGTAGTGTGATTGTGTGGTGTGATTGACACACTGTAGAAATATTAATGCTATAATTTCAAACAAACTTTATTGTAGACAAAGCAACGATCATATTGTCGCGACAATTCTCTCGTATTGATCGCACGATGATTGGAGGCGTTTGTCGAAGTTAAAGTCAAGTGAAAAGCAAGAATATTCAATTATTTATGTATGGGGCTGTATTGGGGCTGCTACACTGCCAGCTAAGTGGTGGTATTATTACCTACTTATACACCTTAGTGGACAAAGTATACGACTTTGAATTTCTCAAGGGTATGCATGTATCCTCGAGGAATTTGGCGACTCGCCATCTGTCATATTAGCACCTATATAAATATCAAAATATATCCAGCAAAATGTGGGTGCTATACACACATTGGTCTATCCTCTTATGTTTAGGCATGTCGGCCTAAGCGTCCTAGTCCTAGCCGTTCTAAGTACACAACATCTTCAAAATTCTATTTAATATATAGATACTATTATACCACTAAGGTAGCAAGCAAGAAGTCAACCTGATGATAAGCGGTTACCGCCGCCTACATAGAATTCTTTTGATGGTAATGTCATAATGTTTAGCTTCCACTAGCTGTGCCCGCGTGGAATTTAACAGAAAAGTTATTGTTAGTTTCTAAAATAAAAGTAGCCTGAATTACTCCTTTTTACATCAGCTATCTGGCAGTGAAAGTCCCGCCGAAATTGGTCCAGCTGTTTCAAAGACTAACCGAAACAAACAGATAGACAAAAACTTAAATAATGTACATGTAGGTACCGTTTATACCCATATGCATTAAGTAAAAAGCGGTTATTTTAATATTACAAACAGACACTCCAATTTTATTTATTTGTATAGATAAATAAACAAAGGTTTAATAGCTTCGGAAACGATCCCAAGTACGACATCTTCGGGACAATCTCGTCGGGTAATTCTCTTACCTTTCTCTATATATATTGAAACAAAAAAAATACTGTGTGTAAACAGAGCCGTGGTGGCCGAGTGGTTCGAGCAGTTGCCTGCGACGCAAAGGTCGCAAGTTCGAATCCCGACTGTACCAATGAGTTTTTCTGAACTTAAGTACAGTGATTAGTCACACCACGAGCTTTACGGTGAAGGAAAACATCGAGAGGAAACCTGCATACGTCTGAGAAGAAATTCAAAGGCGTATGTATAGTCGTGCTTGAGTAACGGCGATGGACTCGCCATCTGTCACGTTGGCACCTAATATACCTCTGGCGGAAAGTGGGTGTGTGGGTATTACCTATACACCTCTGCCTACCCCTTCGGGGACCCTTGTGGGAAAGGCGTGAGGATATATTATATATATATATATATATATATATATATATATATATATATATATATATATATATATCATATCATATCATCACGCCGAGTCCTTAACGGGGTAGGCAGAGAGTGTAGAGCACCAGTTCCTTCTAGACTTCTAGACATACCTCTTTCGCTTCGTCCACATTCATCAGTCTCTTCATACATGCTCTTCGGTTTAGAGTACACTTCTCACACTAGAAGTTCCCGTCCTTGAGCGTCCGATCGATTTGATCCAGGTATAAGATACTAAAAAAGTAGGCAGCCCTAGACGCCCAGACCTCTCCCTTATTAGAAAGAAAAGATAGATAAAGTTGCTAATAAGGTCGATCAAATTAAGTTATTTTTTATATTAATTCGATAAGACCCGTCGTGCAAAAGATCAAAGTCCTTTATTAAACGGTTTCGCTTCGTTAATGTATTGGTCCAAGTAGGTGAGAGCCGCAGTGGCCGAGTGGTTCGAGTAGTTGCCTGTATTACACATAGATTGCAAGTACGAATCCCGTCGAGGTTCCGAATGGGTAGGCAGATGAGTATAGGGAGTATTTGCACACCCACTTTCCACCAGATAAATATTTTTAGGTGCCAAAATGACAGATGGCGAGTCTATCGCCGTTACTCAAGCACGACTATTACATACGCCTTTGAATTTCTTGTCAAACATATGCAGGTTTTGTGTTGATGTTTTCTTTAACCGAAAAGCTCGTGGCGTGACTAACATATAGGCTTTAATATATAAGTCACGCCACGAGCTTTTCGGCCACACAGTAGCTCTGACACACAGTTTTTCTGAACTTAAGTAAAGACTCATTGGTACAGTCGGGATTCGAACTTCTACACGACTGGACCACCAAGGCTCCCACAAACTGAACATTTTATAAAAATAAAATTATGGTGTCGAAAATAAAATTAAGGTGTACCATGAAGGTTCCATAGTGAGTAATAAAAGAGGTATTACCATAAATTTACAACTCATTTACTTATGCAAGGAATCTTGCGTTGGCTTCTTAAACATCAGTTGTGTGGAACCCCTACCATGTAAAAGTATAGGGATGTATTTTTAATGAGCTTCTGTCCGATGTGGTGCCACCTAAATATTTTCTTACAAAATAATAAATGTGTCAGTTTAGAGATTTTAATATTTTAAGCTTCGGGACAATTCCACACAAATTGACCTAGTCCCAAGCCTAGCAAAGCTTGTATTATGGTAACTAGACAACGATATATTTACTTATACACATAAAAACAATAGGACATCCTATTGTTTTTATGCTATACTAAGGTACAATTACTCGCGTTCATCACACAAATATCTGCCCTCAGTGGGAATAGAACCAGAGACCTCAAGTTTTGCAGTCAGGAGCTCTAACCACTAGACCTTACGGACTTTTTGTTCTATTCTATTCTATTTATAAAATAATATAATAATATATCCTCACGCGTTCCCACAAGGGTCCCCGAAGGGGTAGGCAGAGGTGTATAGGTAATACCCATACACCCACTTTCCGCCAGAGGTATATTAGGTGCCAACTTGACAGATGGCGAGTCCATCGCCGTTACTCAAGCACGACTATACATACGCCTTTGAATTGCTTCTCAGACGTATGCAGGTTTCCTCTCGATGTTTTCCTTCACCGTAAAGCTCGTGGTGTGACTAATCACTGTACTTAAGTTCAGAAAAAACTCATTGGTACAGTCGGGATTCGAACTTGCGACCTTTGCGTCGCAGGCAACTGCTCGAACCACTCGGCCACCACGGCTTCTTATAAAATATAATATATATATATATATTTAAAATTCGAACGAAACAACTGAATTGGAGGATAATTATATGAATAGCTTCATTCGACGCGTCGGTTACCCACTTACATACATGATACCTATAATTAAAAAAAACCCTATATAGGGGGCATAGAGTATGTTATTACGACAACATCGACTCGCGAGGATAGCTGCGGAACTTCATAATACTAATTCATGAGCGCTATACTGTCAAATCCTTTTTCAAATTTTGGAAATGAGTCGTCACTTTTGTGTGTGCAGCTTTACTCAATACCTGAACTGTCTCAAACAGCTTTGTCGTAAATTGATCGATTTTTAAATACTGGAAAACTTAAAGGAAAACATCGAGAGGAAACCTGCATACGTCTGAGAAGAAATGCAAAGGCGTATAGTCGTGCTGGAGTAACGGCGATGGGCTCGCCATCTGTCACGTTGGCACGTAATATACCTCCGGCGGAAAGTGGGTGTGTGGGTATTACCTATACACCTCTGCCTACCCCTTCGGGGACCCCTGTGGGAACTTGCGCAGTAATTTTTTATTTATTTAGGATGTGTGTGTTTGTGTGTGGGTGGGTGTGTGTGGGTGTGTGTGTGAGGGGATGCCTACGTCATAGTAGCTTTATGCATGCAGTCTCAGCGCGATCGGTTTAAAATTGACAAAGTTTCATAAAAACTTTCATTATATTATATTATCCCCTTGGGGGTAAAATTAATCGAATCCTTTCTTAGCGGATGCCCGCGTCATAACATCTACCTGCATGCCAAATTTCAGCCCGATCCGTCCAGTGGTTTGGGATGTGCGTTGATAGATCACTATGTCAGTCAGTCACCTTTGAGTTATATAGATATAGATTAAGGTTTTTTTATATTTAGAAGAAAATGAAGATACCTATTAAACGAGTTGTGAATGATTGTCGGTATTGTTTATTTATTTTTATTTTATTATTATTTGTTTTATTTATCTGTAAGTAGTTAGTTTCAACTGCTCTTTGTAAATATTATATTCTTATTTTAAAAATTATTTTTTTGGCTTTCTCCATAATATATACTTCTGTAGAAAATTATTCACTATGATACGACATTTGACATAATATATTCCAAACACATAAAGACATTTTTCTGATAATCCTTACAAAACATAAACTTGCAAGGAGTTCTGATTTTTTTGATGAGAAGTGTATTATAAAATATGCACAACTTGACATTATAGAATGTGATCACTATAAAGAGAAAATAAATATTCAAATTAAATTGTACGCAAGGACACTGTTACTTATTCAACTAAAAAATTATGTATCGCTCACCTGAATAGTTTTACACATTAAATAATAAATCAGTTATTCTCCTCAAATATTAACGCAAACACAACACAGTTTACCGATAAATCTATAAAACACTATTTACCGGTTTTCACTTCACTATTAATTCACACTAGCCGGTGTTACGAAAAAAAGTTACTACTACGAAAATATTTTTCAACTCACGCACACTCACGCAACATCATTATTTTTCCGTATGCACTGGGGAATCGCAGGTGTATTAATTTCTTTTTAATCAAGGCTTATGGTTTTGTTTGGCGTCTATTTCCCGCGACGCGAAGAACGCAAGGATACGACCACCCCCTACGCTTCAATCGGACTGACTAACTTCACTACAGAAGTATAAAACACTAGACGCATGCCACACAATGTATTATTTGCACGCGAAACTATACCTTTATTATTCATGCAATAAAGTCGGTTTTCCTTATTAAATATAAACAAAACGAATACCTAAATAAATTATTAAACGTAAAAGAAAACAAACGTCGGTAAGTATCGCAAAGGTATGTTCAAGAGGTGAATGAGGTTTTAATATTTAAGTCACTCTAAAAATAAGTAACTTCTGGTTCAATGGAATATGTTTTTAAAATATTTACGAGGCTCTATTTGTAGCTAGATAGATCTAGGACGCCTCGACTGTGTACAATGAAACAAAATCCCAGTTTTCCGATCACTGACATTGTCAAATAAATTGAAAAAAAAAATCAAAACTTATACGGTCACTGGCTTTATTATGACAGGTAGCTCTGACACATAGCAGTTTTATTTTTTATTTCATTAGCTATTTACCTATTAAATTGGAGATTTGTATTAACGTTTTAAAATATATATATATTTTTTATTTTAGCTACTCAAAGTACTCGCCCAAATTATCCATTTACTTTTGACGACAGAATATAAATATTGATTATTTAGTGCTGAGAGGTTATGTGGCTAACAACTGTCAACATTACTCACACATCTATAAAACATATTAAGATAATACTCTCTTACTAATATTATTTATGTGAAAGTTTCTAAGTTTGATGTTTGCGGTTCTTTCACGGCCAAACGGCTGAACCGATTTGGCTGAAAGTTAAAATGGTGATAGCTTATACCTAGGAATAGGACATAGGCTATATATTTTTCTTTTAATCCTGGTAAAAATTCATAGTTCTTATATTATAATGTATGATGCTTTTTCACGGCATAGCGTCTGAAGCGGTTCTAGCAGGAACATTTTCAAAGCTTTTTTTCGAAATCCACGCGGGCGAAGCCGTGGGCATAAGCTAGTAATACTATAATGGTACAAATAAACTACCTATATATAAAATAAATATCTCCAGTCACGCTTGAATAATGTTAGCAAAATCACGTTAGGGATTAGGACACTTGTTTAGTCGATAGTAATAGAACCTTTGAAAACTTCAGCCACCCTCGCGGTTGGCCTTGTAGAAACTTTTCCCAAGTGAAATAGGTTATCAAACCATTACCCAGACAATAGACAGAATATACAAGACACTCCAAATCGGTGAGCAGCGAGAGTAAGAGAGGAAAATTTATGGCAACGCGTTACTTACCCTTGCTGTTGGTGGCTCATTTACCATCTTAGTACATACATACATACATATACATATAAGGTTTCCAACTATTGTCGACCGTCTAGTCTAGTGGTTAGAGCTCCTGACTGCGAAACTTGAGGTCGCGGGTTCGAATCCCGCTGAGGGCAGATATTTGTGTGATGAACACGAATATTTGTACCTCAGTCTTGGATGTCCTATGTATTTAAGTATATATCTATCTATATAAGTAAAAATATCGTTGTCTAGTTACCATAACACAAGCTTTGCTTAATTTGGGACTAGGTCAATTTGTGTGGAATTGTCCTAGGTATTTATTTATTTAGGTATTTATTGCTTCCATAGGTATGAAACTTGGTCAAAATATTATTTTTGGCATGATAAAAAAAAATCTTAGCCACATCAACGCGTGGCCGGGTTTGCTAGTATACCTATATATATATATCATCACGTCGAGTCCCTCTCGGGGTAGGCAGAGAGAGTAGACGTCATACGTGTTTTGAGTACTCTTTACATCCCCTTGATCCTCTGTCTTCATATTTTGTAACTCAATAATCATCTTTAGCTAAACAATTAAACTTTCCACATTCGAGCCCAGGTCAGTTGTGGGGCGGTTAATGAACAAACTTCGCGTGAATCTTCTTCACCTACGCCTCGCGCCTGCTGACTGGGCGGTAATACGTGTTGTGTTGTGTGATGGCATCTGGGATAGCCTTCACGTCATTCCCGGATATGGTTGAACGAACGGCTAATTGAATAAAAGTATTTATCTATACTTATATTATAAAGAGGAAATATTTGTATTTTTGTGTGTGTGTATGTTTGTAATGAATAAACTCAAAAACTACTGTGCTGATTTAAAAAAAATACATTATACTACATTCACCTTGAGTGACACAGGCTAAATTTTCTTTTATAAAAAAATCTTATGTCCAGCCGTGCGAAGCCGGGACGAGCCGCTAGTTAAAAGTATATTGGTAGCCGTCACCGCCCACCGTGAACGCTTTGTTGCAGGCGTCACTGGTATCGCTCGCGCACTGCTTATCCTACAGGAATCTTTTGACTTTCTTGAAGAACTCTATCCTGTACGGTACAAACAAGAGTAAGGTACAACGGATGTCCTCCTGAATTGTAGTCTGGGGCAGCTCCTCCACTTAACTTCAGCAAATTTTTTGACTGTCCTGAGTTCCAGCAACTAGTAACTAGGATTATAGAACTACGCAAGAATTGACTGTGCTAGAAGTAGGGAGAGTTGTCCTAAAGCCAATAGAACAATAACTCTACCTAACCTACTACTGGAAGCAAGCACATAGGCTAAGAGAAACTTTAAATATCAGGATTACTATGGCTTGACTGGTCGAGCATCTCGCAAATCTCTTTCTTCCATACTGGAACTCGTCATGGAAAACATCAGGCGGACCGCATGCTTGTTTGCCACCAACGTGCTATAAAAAATATGGCCAAGAATTCTCTCTCACACTCTCTCTCTGTAACAAAGGTCATCCAACTCTGTTCACTAGTTTTGCAACAACAAACATCTTCACAAAATTCCGTATTTATAATATTAGTATCGCGTCTCTTTTCGACATAAGCTTGAAGAACTATTTAGGCAGTGATTAAAGAAACATTAGTTAAAGAAGTCTGCAAACAGTCCTTTTACATCATGATAATAAAAATGCTTTTTTCCATCCTAGCTGGAAACGATCAATAATCAATGCTTTTAATTTGTTTCTGGGAGAATTCCTGGATTATATACTGAGCAGTTTTGGCAAGTCTTCTGTTGTTATGACTACTTCAGCGCTAGTATATTGCTATCGATTTACCCAATCTCCTTCTTCTTAATGACATATGTAGTACGCTTTCTAAACACGTAATAAGAACCAGGTTACATAAACTCATTTGGGCATAGCAATGTGAAATTACTGAGCTGGGCTTGAACCGTCACTCACCCGTGTTTGAAAACATAGGTATACTTTTAATTTATAAGGAATTATTTTATAGACATGTACCTAATTATTAAGTGCACACGTCCGTCGGTAATTCACAAAAAATCTCGGTCCAAACTGCCGGGGTTGAAACCTCTGTGAAAATCTTTGGTCTGTAAAACACCCTTCGACCATCTTGACTCTAAATAGCGAATATTATTTAAGTATTTACTAAATTAAGTAGGTGTGTGGGTACTTCCTATATACCTCTGCCTACCCATTCGGGGACCCTTGTGGGAAGGCGTGAGGATATATCTGTTACATATACATATATACGTTTTGTGTCCATGCGTTAGTTATTGAACTCCTCCTAAGCGGCTGGACCGGTTTGACGTTTTTTTTTTTGTGTGTTCAAGTGGAGTCGAGAATGGTATCAGGTCGATAATGGTCACAGTAAGACCCGATAGGTGGCGCTGCGATCGTGTTTGAGGACTGCTATTAAATATATAATATGTTGATAAGTATAGGTTAAGACTTCAGAAACGTTAAAACAATCCGGTTCGAATTACTATGATTACGTCATAAGGCTACCAGAATAGCGTCAGCTGTTACTCATTGTTCGATGTAACTTCTTTACGACCCAACTTCTAAACTGGTATTAAATATATATATATATATATATATATATATATACATACATACATATCATCACGCCAAGTCCCTAAGGGGGTAGGCAGAGAGTGCCTGTTCTCTCTAGACTTACATACCTCTTTCGCTTCGTCCACTTTCGTCAGTCTCTTCATACATGCTCGTCGGTTTCGAGTACTCTTAACGTTCCCGTCCTTGAGCGTCCAAATGTAAATAAAGTAGCTTGCAACACAACATTAATCATCGCAACTCATTTGAAAGAATACAGGGAATCTCCAAATTCCGAAAGTTTCTGCAGTTGGAAACTTTCTGAATACCATTATTTTATTTAAGTTACTTGTTAAAACCTTAACTGGTTTTGCCCCAGTTAGCGATTAAGGTTTTAGGTTACCTGGCTACCTTATTTTTTTACGAATGAACGAGCAAACGAACGATAGAACAGTGATATATGGTCAAAGAAAATACGCACGCTGCCAACCCTGCAGAAGTCTTTTCACGACCTTCTTGAAGAACTCCATGCTCTCTATTGTTACACCACTGAGGGTGGTAGGGCTGCTAATCAACCTGTGTACTGTACCTTCTCCTCTAACCCTTCTCCACTTTATAGATATATCCTCACGCCTTCCCACAAGGGTCCCCGAAGGGGTAGGCAGAGGTGTATAGGTAATACCCACACACCCACTTTCCGCCAGAGATATATTAGGTGCCAACGTGACAGATGGCGAGTCCATCGCCGTTACTCCATCACGACTATACATACGCCTTTAAATTTCTTCTCAGACGTATGCAGGTTTCCTCTCGATGTTTTCCTTCACCGTTCAGCTCGTGGTGTGACTAATCACTGTACTTAGGCTCAGAAAAACTCATTGGTACAGTCGGGATTCAAACTTGCGACCTTTGCGTCGCAGGCAACTGCTCGAACCGCTCGGCCACCACGGCTCTCTCAGTTTATAGAAGTCCGCCAAATAGGCAAATAACTAAATTTTTTGAGTTGTGTTCCTACGCGGTGAATAAGGTTTCCAGCAATGAGCTCCTAGGAGGGGGAGGATTGTTACATTGTGTTGGAAGCAGAGGGATTAGTACCATTGTGCTGCAAACACATTATAACTCTCGGAACACAGAGTAGCAACGCGCAAGTGATACTTCGGTATTGTAAGCGTAAATAGGCTGCGGTAACCGTTTTCCATCGGGTGGGCCGTATGCTCGTTTTCCACTCTTGTTGTACTCTGTATCTCTGTATACATGTATCGTAACAACGAAAAGAAGTTCATTACACTACAATCGAACAATGTTCGTTAACCGAGTTACGACCTCTCAGCTAAGGTTGATTAACTTATAGCAGGAAATCCTTTTACAGACAATTCTTAATGATTTGGTAAGTCCAACATTTACTCGTATTGACGGACTTAAACAGACTTAGAAAATAGAATGGTTGATTTATTAATAAGAAGCTAAAAAAGCTTAAATTGATATACTCGTAGGTATGATTTTATTTTCGCGTAAAAATCTATAAAGTGTAGAATATAACTTAGTTTTTTTATAATATATATATATATATATCCTCAAGCCTTCCCACAGGGGTCCCCGAAGGGGTAGGCAGCGGTGTATAGGTAATACCCACACACCCACTTTCCGCCAGAGATATATTTTAGGTGCCAACGTGACAGATGACGAGTCCGTCGCCGTAATTCAAGCACGGCTATACTTACGCCTTTGAATTTCTTCTCAAACATATGCAGGTTTCCTCTCGACGTTTTCCTTCACCTTAAAGCTCGTGGTGTGACTAATGACTGTACTTAAGTTCAGAAAAACTCTATAAGTAAAAATACCCTATAAGTTCTAGAATACAACTGTTCTATTTTCTAAAACAACCCGTGCATATATTATATTGGACGTATAGAAACTTGTACAATGTCGGCCATTGTCAATATTATTTTTACATACATAGGTACACATATCATCACGCTGTGTCCCTAACGGAGTAGGCAGCGAAAATAGAGCGCCAGTTCTCTCTAGACTTACATAACTTTTTCGCTTCGTCCACATTCATCAGTCTCTTCATACATACTTGGCGGTTTCGAATCCTCTTTATATTATTTTTTTCGTTAAAATATATTCAGGCATAGGCATCATATACAGGCGAGCGACCATATTACACATAATAATAATACGCCTTTCCACCAGGTTCCATGAAGGTAGGCAGAGGTGTATAGGTAATTCGCGCTCAACCACTTTCCGCCAGAGATATATTTAAGATGCCAATGGCGATGGCGAGTCCATCGCCGTTTCTAGAGCACAACCATTGATGCGCATTAAATTTCTTCTCTAACTTGCTCTCAATGTTTTCATTCACCGTAAGTGTTGTGATTATTCAATTCACGTAAAGAAAAAAATTTATTAGTACAGTCGGTATTCGAAACAGCGAACTTTACCTTTCTTCTTTGACACCCCGCACCCGTCAATGTTGTCTCATAGATAGAAAAACAATAACACCATTTAGCTCGAACTTAGGTACTACGATTCTCAATTATGTACTGTTCATATGTATTATATATGTATGTACATAGTACATGCGATTTCGGAAAGCGGAAGACATAAAGTCGCTCCCCGCGGCAGATAGCAAATGTAATGTGACAAAGTACGCTAGCGACGGATGCTGATATCAAACACCATATTTTAATGTGTGTATTAAACGTAGACGCTTATATCGCTTCAATTCGCTTATAGGCTAACAATAGTTTATCATAAAGCATATTAAATACACATAAATGCATAGGACATCTAAGACACTCTTGTTCATAAAACAAATATCTGCCCTCAGCGGGAATCAAACCCGCGACCGCAAGTTTCGCAGTCTGGACGTCTAACCACTAGACTAGACGGCCTTCATGAAGCTTGTACTAGCGCAGTGAATCAGCATTGCCATAGAGTGTGGCAATGCTGCCAGCCTTCTTGGCACCCTCCCGCGGTACGAGTTTGGACAGGTCTTATATTAAACAGGTTTGTATCAAATTAAGGTAATAATTATCCACGTGGTCTTAACGACATATATTTTAACCTTACAAATTCTATTTATGTCATCCTTACTAATCATGTTAACTGAAATTTGGCACAGAGGAAAATTATTATCTGGATTAACATAGGATATTTTTTACTCTGGATAAAATGTGATCTAATATTTCGCAAGTGAAACTGTGGGGCTCAGCTAATTCTTACTAAAATTATAAATGTGAATGTAAGTTTGTTTGTTACGCTTTCATGTAAAAACTACTTAAGAGATCACTATAAAACTTTGTACACATATTCTTGGAGGTGTTAGAAGTAAAATAGGATACTTTTTATTGAAAAAATAAATCATTTTTATGACAGAAAAAAATGCCGTTTTACTAAAATGGTGATGGCTTATATCCAGGATTAAGACACAGAATACATTTGAATCCCGAAAGATTCAAAGCTCTAATATGATAAAGGCAAAAATATGTATGTTGCTCTTTCCACGCGGGCGAAGCCGCGGGCATAAGCTAGTAACATATAATTTTATAAAGAGGAAAGATTTGTATTTTTGTGTGTGAGTATGTTTGTAATTAATAAACTCAAAAACTACTGTGCCGATATAAAAAATTCTTTCACCATTGGAAAGCTACATTCACCCTGAGTGACATAGGTTATATTTTCTTTTATAAAAATGATCTTATGTCCACTCGTGCGAAGCCGGGACGGGCCGCTAGTAACATATATATTTTTATTAATACCAGACATATATTTTGCTCTAAAAGCCCTGGCTTCAAGTTCGATCGGTAATAAAGACTAAACGTGCCGCGTCGCGACGCCACTGACACGAGCGCATGATGGGATCGAACTCGTTAAGGATCACAGCTTTAAATAATGCTGTAAACTGAACCGTGATAAGTATATCCATACAGAATAATGGTCTCCAGGATTTTTATTTTGTGGCAAAACATATCCTATGAACAAACATGGTACCTTTTTTTTTAATTTTTTAATTTTTCGGGTGGCCGGGTATTTTAAACTAACCGCGTCAACAACTTGTCAGAACTTGTATCCGATAGATTTGGATACCAACACAAAGATCTGTCACTTTTGACATAAGAGAAATCTGTTGAAGGTCTTCTCCAGAGAGTACAGCATGGAATTTTTCAAGGGTATACCTACTCCTGCACGGTCGGCAGCGCACGACCGACCCCTGGTATAGCAAGCGTCGAAAGTCGGCGGTAACCGCTTAACATCAGCAGACCGCATGCTTGTTTACAACGTCAATAGTATTAAAAAACCATCCCTTATAGACCTTTAACTTTAACATGTAATATGATAAAATATTCACACAATAATCCAAGCCATGCACATGCTTTGCTGATGCAAAATCACCTCCAACACATTAAACAGAGTAGTGTACATTAAAATTTGCATAGTTCCCGCTCCGAACGTCGCATTAACGGCCCGCTCGACATTAGGAGCTTATCGAACGCTCCCGGATGGTTTATAACTTCCTTTTTCCTGTGAAAATGGCGCGAGAGGCGGACACTGGCCAGCAAGCTTTTTTTTATTTTGACTTTGAACGATGACAGATGCAAACTTGTTGTATATAGTCTATAGTACCCTGAGCTATAAGTCCTCAATAGTGTAAACAAAGAGGTAGAATGCTTTTTCAGTTGCAGAGTTTAGTTTGGTCAGGTGCAGTTCTTTCTCGACTTATAATTAATCTATGCTAATACATATAGAAAGCTCAAGTGTTTTTGTTTGAGTGCACTAATTGAAGGAATAACTGGTTCGAATTCGAATTGTTGAATAGCTCATCTATCGAGAAAGGAAGGGAAGGCTATATGACATCACGCTACGACGACAAAAGGAGTGAAGTTCCGTTGTGACCTTCTGTTGCGTGCGCTGCGTAAAAGGTAAAAAAAAACCGGTAAAAGTTGCGCAACAAGTACGTTGCGGAAATGTTTAATGAATTATTTTATTTCAGAAAAAACACAAAATAATCGCGGGCAACATTGTGGGGTGCAGCTAGTGTAATAATCCTGACGCCTTTCCACAGGGGACTCATACACCCACTTTCCGCCAGAGATATAATTTAGGAGCCAACGTGACCGATGGTGAGTTGTTACTGTTCCCGCTGTTAGGTGCACAAACAAGACTACACATAACATTTCTCAAACGAATGAGGTTTCCTCTAGATGTTTTCGTTCACCTTAAAGCTTGTGGTGTGACTAATCACTATACGTTCAGAGGCTTAAATTAGTAAGATTTTGAAAAAAAAAACAGCTCTTTAAATATGTTAATATTTTGCCACTCCACTTAATTAATAAAGTGGTACACATTACATTAATTAAACGTTATCTTTGCCACGATCCCTGTGTGGTGAATGACATGACATTTTCGTTCCGTCGCCTAATGCCGATACCGACAAGTTACGGTTATTAATCACTCGACTAAAGTTGGGGGTGTGTTGACATCTTGCTTGTACATAGGTATATACTGCGTTTTAATTCGGACGGATATTTTTTTATTGGAACAGCTATAAATCATCCGAAAATTGTTAACAGCTCACAATTTTTGGCGTATCGCCGGAGAGTGGCTGACTGAAAAAAAGGGAATAAGCAACTGGGCAAGTATAAATTGCTGCGGATAAAAATATGGAAGGAATTAGTTTGATCTTTGCCCAACTGTGGGATAACATATATAAGAAAAAGAACGTTGATATCACCTATACGGTACTTTAAAGGTAATTAATAATATGAAAAGAAGTTTTTTACAAATCTTGTAATTTTCCGAGAAAATGTATGATATATTTTTTTCCTCATGTCACTGTATAGGTTATTTTGAGACCAAAAATTGGTTCTCTGTAAAGTCGGTTTACGGACGATAATTATTTACGTGATAACGTCATCTTCTACTCGGACGCATCGACCGATGGAGTGAAAGAGAGGTAGATGCATTACAAGCCGAGCGCTTAAGCCGATCGTGTCTCTCTATCGCTTGTTCCGCGCTCCGGCTTGCACGGTGGGCTCAGGCGGAACGTTACCATGAGTCATGCTTTTTCGTGAGTGCAGCCGGCGTTCATCGATTTATAAGACGTTATCACGTCAAAAAAAATAACCTGCTTTTCTAAAGTACAATAGTATATTTACTCGCCATTTTATTCTGTCATAATCATGTCGTCAATCATGTCGTATCCACACACCATGTTAGCCAAAAGCGACCTCTAGCATTGATACTTTGAACTAAAATAAAGCTGACCAGCAGCATCTCTGGCACCACTTAATGTAGTTCTCATATCAATTAATAGATGGTACGAGACTGTTTTTCTTCTAATCCTCTGCATGCTGCATCACGCATCACCATATTGGAACTATTTGGTTTCCACATCCTTCTTTCATTATATCTTTTGATAGGCCACTTTGTTTTCTGTCTTTTTATATTGTTTGTTATTTGTTTTGTTTATCACTTCTGTTTAAAATATCTATCAAGAAAATACAAGTCAATTTATTTCCCACGTCATTTTATATCGAGTTCAGAGAATACCTATTTAAAGGCATCAAGTACCTTTTGGTTATGGGCCCAGAGCTCTGAAACTCTACATTTCTTCTATAATAGTGTGTTTCAGATGAGTTATAATTTTTGCACTTCGAACTTTAAAAATGGAAGGGCATTCTTGTACAAAACCTGTTTCTCATACAAATGCAAGTAATACTAGTAAGGTATCCTGTATATGTATAGTATGTATAGATAGTATGTCTTGTATAGTATGCTTCAACTGCCCATACAGTAAGTACTCCATCTATTAACAAATTAGAAGGGCGTTCGAATTATACAACATGGGCATTTTCAATGGAGATGATGCTGATTGATTGTGGACTATGGGAATGCGTAAAGCATCCACCTTTAGACAATAGCTCACCAGAAATGCAACGCTCCGATGACAGAGCCCGATCTAAAATTGGCTTGTGCAAAAATAATGGGATCTAAATCTGCATTTGAAGCGTGGATTATATTAAAAAGGGCATATGCAGACAGCGGACTTATTAGAAAGCTCATGTTAATGAAAAAATTAATGAACTGCCGATACATTGATAATATGGAAACTTATGTAAATGAGATTATGTCGACACACCAACAATTAGAACAAATAAACCACAACGTAGATGATTCGTTTGTTGCTATTATACTGCTTTGTGGTCTAGCAGATCAATTTAAGCCACTCGTCATGACATTAGAACATTCCGGCTCTGAACTTACATCAGACAATGTAATTGCTGCACTAGTGAAAGAAGACAGTTTCCATGAAAATATTTATTAGTATTTAAAAAAACATAGGCTTCAAAATACAAGTTAATACATGTTTTTGTTTGCTTGTTGTAATACCTAATACCATAACTAAAGGTCTGCTACTAAAAGACCAGTATCCGTGTTTAACGATTTATTTAAAAAAAATTGATCCAAACGATATAGCCAAAATGGCCGCCACCATTCTATTGGTTAATGGTCGGCAGCTGTATGGTCAATGGTATGGTGTTGTTGGTGTAGTATTTAGTGCGAAGTGAAATTCTTATTTATTCACGGGGGCTTAGCGAATCGGTTTAAGCTCATATATATTTTGCCATGCCGCGTAAACCTTGCTATTGGACGCGTAAATTAGAGTTAGATTTGGTAGATTTCATACGCGAACGGGAATTCATATGGCGGCCGATTGGAAACACAAATCACCACATTCAACAAAAATACAAAGCATACGCTGAATTTGCAGCTAGATTGGGACGTGGTTTTACTGGTAAGCTAGGAAACCTTTCTTCTGCTCTAAGTATATTTTACCAATAAAGGTTTCGTGGTCTTTTCATCTTGCAAACTTTTTTTTCACCAGTACCAAGTAGATACTGGCCACGTTCACAATAACCTTCATCTGCCCTTATAACGTTCGGTAATAATTCGCGTCTACTTATGGTACTGGCGTTGTTAATGACGCAGTAACTCCTTTTTAATACCTGCTTTCGTGCTATTGAGCTCCCCGTTTTTATTATGTAGGTACTTAAATAATTTACATTATGGCCGTTTCATTTTAAGCTCGTTCGGTTCGCGACCGGTGGGTGAACATCAGAAGTACATTTAATCACAATGTGAGACGCGTGGACAAGTCCAAGGAGGCAGCTGCAACATTAGCAGATGTGTATGTGCCGTGCTGGCCGCTGTGGAAGCCCCTCCAGTTCCTAAAAGAAGTCTTAAGAAAAGATGATTCTACTACATACGAGGTATGATTTGTTAATATTATTTCTTGTGTCCCTACCCAGAAACAACCCGCCTTGATCCAGTGCTATTTCCCTGAGATCCTTTATACCATTATGCATGCATGCTAATCTTATTCCGCCATTTTTTTTTTGTTATTGTATGGTAGAATTTATAGTGTAAGTTGTGTATTTTTAATAGTTTATATTATAGTTTTAAGCCACTGCGCATCAAATCATGTGGGGTTTCGTTGGTTCAGTTACTATTAGGAAAATATTAGTCAGGAATATTGCAGCCAAGGCCAAGATTATACCGAAATGTGAATGCTATTTGCTACGTTTGGCACAATGCATACATTATGTCGGTCAATAGAATGATTACCTATGTCTGTCAAAGCAGGATGAATAAATCCTATATCAACTGACCATACATTGTCCTATGATACTGTGCTAGACAGGCATGATGGTACTATTTGATCAAATCAATGACTGGTAGAGAAAAAATACACTGGTGGGAATTTTAAATAACCAAAACTGGTGAGCTGTGTCTGGTAGATAAAGCAAGAGGTTGGTAAGTCTAGATAGAATGTGCACTACTCTCTCTGCTTAACTACCTTGTGAGGGACTCAGCGTGTTGTATGTACATGATTGTAAACTATTAATACATCTTTAATTCTCTACCTACCCCCAACCATTTTTGCTGGAGTCATGTGGCAAATATATATTTTTTTTAATTTAAATAAAATCACTTCTTAAGTTTGGGAATGTTTCTTAGTACACTCTACTGAACTAATTAAACATTCTTAATTTAATAAAATTAATTCTATATATTTGACCATCTTGGTCAGGCTTTATATCATAGTAATGTTAGGAGGCAGAGTTTGTTTGTTCATTCCCACTAATCTCTGGAGCTATTAATCTAATTTGGGGTAGGCATAGTGGGACTATGACGACGGGAGAATCTACGAGACTACCCACTTTTCATTGTATATGTACACAATTTGACAATTGATACATGTTATGCACACATATGTTACACATATGTTTCAAAAACAGGAACAGAAATTATATTTTTATTATTAAAAATATGTGTACTCTACACATATTTTTAATTTATACCCTCAGGTAAGTACTTATTGGAGTTGATAAACAAATTAGGAGATTTTAACAGAGAACATTTAAGAGAGGTAGGATATAACAGGGTTTCCCGTTCGAATTTGTAGCAGCCCGACTGGGGCAGGACCTCCACCTTATAGTGCCAGAAGTACGTAGCCAAATAACACAATTTATTGTGTTGTGTTCCTATACGGTGGATAAGGTCTCCAGTAATGAGCTCTTCGCAGAGGGGGAGGATTGTTATCTTGTGTTGGCTGCAGAGGGATTAGTCCTAGTCCTATGATGCTGTCAACACAGTATAACTTTTCGAACATAGAGTGATAGCGCGCAAGTGATACCTCAGTATCTTTGGCGTAAATAGGCTAGGGTAGCCTTTTCTCATCAGGTGGACCGTTTGCTTGTTTGGCACTCTTGTGGTATAAAAAAAAAATATTAGTGTGACAGCCAGACAGGCAAAGGAAAGGTCAGCTAGATTCCTCATAGATTTTTATTCGACCAAGGCTTGAATCTATTCTAAAACCTATGCAGGTTCTCTCTTAACTGTGTCCTTCACCATGAACTGTATTAAAATATACATGTTCAGAAAAGTTGTATGGTACAGTCTGGATTCAAACTTTCAATCTTTATGTTACAGGCAACTACTCTAACCACTTGGCAACTATGGCTTTTGTATCATGTGATATTTAATAGAGGTCTGTCTGTCTACATTCTGCAATAGGAAGCTTTGTTTATACATACATTATTGAAAGCTAAGGTGTCTAATATCATGTAAAATGTGTTCATTGTTGTTCATGACTAAACTGTCTTCCTGCTGAGCTGAATTAATGTAGTTTCAATGGTGTGTGCTGTTTATCATAATTCATAGTGAATTTAAATTCTATGTAATGTTGTATATCATAATTTTTTTAATCATCTCAATAGCTCAATCACAAGTACTTGTAGTTTATGTACTAAAGGTAAAGAAGGGTGCACAATTGAAACAAACATGCTTTTGGTAGGCCTATGAAATTGTGTATTTCTTTGCATTTTAACACGCTTTTTTTGAACTAAAATGGAGTGGAACTTTTAGTTTGTAACTAACTGTACTGTAACTGTAGTTATTGCAGGCTGGCCACATTGCATTAAATACATACATATCACCTGTTATGTCCTATAAAACACCAAACTGAGAGAATCACATGTATTGTGCTAGGTAGCAACACAATGACTGGTTATCTGCAATATACTCAAAAAGTACCCACTTATACTTTTAATTAATCTTATGTGTCAACAAGATTCAATAAGTACCCACATTGATTGAATATATCATCATCACAGCATCACGCCGAGTCTCTAACGGGGTAGGCAGAGAGTATAGAGCGCCAGTTCTCGCTAGACTTACATACTTGTTTCGCTTCGTCCACATTCATCAGTCCCTCATACATGCTCGTCGGTTTCGAGTACTCTTGACGTTCCCGTTTTTGAGCGTCCGATCGATTTGATATATACATTGAAAACATAACGGTTAGTATTACATTTTTTTTTTAATTGTCCCAATGTATGTATAGCGCCATTTCTTTTTTGTTATAGTTCATATACTAAAGAATGTGAGGAGGGTACACGATTGAAACTAACATACTTTTTGGTAGGCGTATGAAATTGCGTTATGTTTTTATTTCTTAGCGTTTTTCAACTAAAATCGATAGACTGTGGAACTCTTATCTTGTAACTAGTTATTGCAGGCTGGCCACAGTGGCCACATTGTTTTACAAACATAAATATAATCTCTCTGAGTATTCGTATTATTATCGCTTTAGATAAGTTGTTATATTTCCATTTTTATATAAATAACAGATATGTGCACCACAGATGTCTCTATTTCGAGCTATTTTCTGTTAATGTCTTGTATGTAGAGCCACCGGCCAAGTGTTTCGAGCAGTTGCATACAACATAAAGATTGCAAATTCGTATCCTGACTGTACCAATGAGTTTTTTGAACTTAAGTACAGTGATTAGTCACATGTAAGGCTTTACGGTGAAGGACGGTAGTTTTATAGGTTTCCTCACCAACGTCATATGGAAGACCTGTAGGGCATACGTTAGAAAAAGTAACGAACATAATCATATAAAACTTGAGAGGTGTCAAGGGACACCCGGATGGAACGAAGTTAAAATATAATAGAAATGAAAATATGTGTGTATGTATGTATGTATGTGTGTGTGTATGTATGTGTGTATGTATGATGATGCGAAATAGAAATGAAAATATCTGGCTTGCTTTCTATAAGAGAGAGAGAGAGACAGACAGAGAAACATGCGACGCCGCACAGCTGACAATAGCTTACTATAGCAAAAAGTGTCGTGACAACTTTTCGTAAGAATTTTTTCCGTCTAGCCCCCCTTTACAACGCGCAATAAGGAACTTCGTTCCATTAATAATGTTTATTATACATAAATATTCTCATATAGATTCATATCAGTGGTTTCGCCAACTGCCTTTAACATGTCGCCATAATATACTTCGTATGTTACTCGATTAATCACAGTGATTAGTCACACCACGAGCTTTACGGTGAAGGAAAACATTGCGAAGAAACCTACATACGTCTGAGAAGTAATTCAAAGGCGTATGTATAGTTGTGCTTGAGTAACGGCGATGGACTCGCCATCTGTCACGTTGGCACCTAATATACCTCTGGCGGAAAGTGGGTGTGTGGGTATAACCTATACACCTCTGCCTACCCCTTCGGGGACCCTTGTGGGAAGGCGTGAGGATATTATTTTATTTTTATATTATATTATATTATTATAGATGTTACTCGAATTTTCGTTCTTAGATCACCTACAGCCAAATTTAAGAACTTGACTAAATATGTGTCCATGACAATATAGTATATAGTAATATAGTATGCCCGACTCCGCACCTGTTATCAGTATGTTGAATATTGTTTTTCTTCTTTACAGACACAGCTGCCGGTAGTTCAGCAAGGCCTTGAGATGGAACCAAACCTCGATGACAGTCTACTCGTGGTCAGGCAGAGAGGCCACCGGACAGATAGACCACGTCGTACCCATAAACCAGTCCGTACTCGAATGAAAACTGACAAGTGCAAAGATGTCCTGGACAATCTAATTGAATCGTTAAAACCCTTAGTCAGAGACACAATGCAAGATAGCTTTGGGTTCTTTGGTCGACATGTAGCTGAACAATTGAATGCCATGAGAGTTGTTGATGCAGAGATGGCAAGCCAAGAGATCATCAGGTTGCTAGATGATTGGTCGAATGAGTGGCTGTCGTGCAAACTTGAAACCTGAACTCAACGATCCCATACAAACAGAATGATTGGTTGTTGCATGCCAATACATTGGCCAAACATGTATGTTGGGATATTAGCTCTTATCGCTTGGTCAGGAGGTTCTATTTGGTAACAATTTAGAATTATGACAAAGGAAAGAGAAAAGAAGATAAATTGTAGCAAAGAAAATGTATTGTGATGTCGTCTTGGGTCGATAAATGTCTTGTATCGAATTGAATTTGAAATATTCATATTGATTAGTTAGATAAAACTGAGGTGCGTGCTCGTGTTCCGTTTTCCGCTGTTACCAAGAAAGGTATAGCGCAAAACATTCGTGTATCAGCTTCGCGTATTTATTGGGGTAAATGTAGGATTTTTGTATGTTGGTCACAAGATGAAAAGGCGATCATCCAACGTTCGCAGGGCTTGTTAGTTGGTCACAAATTCACACCTATTGGTTCGTCATCGTCAATTATCACGTATTCGATTAAAACCGAATTTAGGCAGGTCCATCGCCGTCGTGCAAGCCTTGCACACATTGATAATGGTATGGGTGATATCCAGAAGTGTTTAGGAGTTTCCACACGTAGTATTGGAGGACGGTAAATTAACAACTTTAGCGGCATCAAGTGCTTGTTGAACAGTTGGTGATGGTTCAGAATGGTCCACTTGATGATCTTCATCATCTTCATTTTGTTCCTCCTTTACTTTTTGACACTAGATAATGTCTTCGTCAGTAAGTGAAGCGGTTGGGGCCAGGTCCTGATGTATATCGATGGGTCCTACGTATAAGGGCCAAAATGCAAAATGACAACTTTACAGGAGAGGCTTTCAAAGTTTAAACTTGCTGTAACTTAAGATTGATAACAGCGAAATTTATGAAACTGCTTGTTTACTAAGACAATTGTCCTACTTATATATACAACACCATTATTTATATATATATATATATATAAATGATGGTGTTGATATATAAATATTAAAGTTTTTTTTACTCCATATTGGCCCTTTTACGTTAGTTTTTGTTAAAATTATTTGTATTTTAAAACACCATAAAAGGGCCAATATACGTGTATTATGCAAGTTGCATAATATAAGTGTTTTTTAATATTTTTGCTCATGAAATCAATTAAGGACTGAAACAGTTGATAATTAATTAATTATAATAAAAGCCATTTGGATATTTAGATATTTAAATCACATTGACACTTATACGTTTTAGAATCTGCTTACCTGCTAACTGTGTTTTCAGTTAGGTAATATAAAAAATAGACAAAAATCACAATAGTTTTAATCATTGATTAAAACCAAAATTTAAGTTTCCTTAAACTACAATTATGGACCCGTATTCAATGGTTTTTAGGCATTATTAATATAATTAGTCGTGCTTGGACTCACCATCTGTCACGTTGGCACCTAATATACCTCTGGCGGAAAGTGGGTGTGTGGGTATTACCTATACACCTCTGCCTACCCCTTCGGGGACCCTTGTGGGAAGGCGTGAGGATATATCTATATATTATGAGGTTCAATTATGAAAGGAACAAAATATCGGTCAAATGGCCGCCGCGACCTCGGCGGCACACCTCCATCCGATGGTCCAAGTTTTCGATGACGCTGAGGCATAATTGAGATTCTATGCCGTTAATACTTGTAACTACACACTTCTCCCAGCAATGCTCCCATCTCTTTTACCCGTCCAAATAGTACTCGGCGATTTTCTTTGCAAAATAATTGTTCACCAAGTTGATTGCCTCTTCGTTTGACGAAAATATCTGTCCTCCGAGCGCAATTTTGAGATGAGGGAACAAGAAGAAGTCTCTTGGGGTTAGACATTGGGGTGAGTATGGCGTAGGGTAGTTCAAACCGTAATTCGTGGATTTTCGTCATGGCAACCGCTGAGGTGAGACGATGCGTTGTCTTGGTTATATATTTTTCTGCAAATGTGGCCGTTTTTCCGTAAGTTCTGCCTTCAGGTTGTCAAGTAATGATGCGTAGTATGCTCCTGTAATGGTTTTTCCTTTTTGAAGATAATCGATTAAAATAACTCCAAGTCATCACTTTCCCAGCTGAAGAAATGGTTTTTTGCAGTCCACTGCTTGCATTGCATTTTTGTTTTGGGCGTATAATGGTGTAATCAAGTTTCTACAGTAATTAATTAGCGCCAAAACCAAGATTTATTGCGCCTAAACTGCGCCAACAGAGCGTTGGAAATGT
The DNA here is from genome assembly GCA_016069955.1 of Drepana arcuata. NCBI lineage: Eukaryota > Metazoa > Arthropoda > Insecta > Lepidoptera > Drepanidae > Drepana > Drepana arcuata. Next base: position 75,421 of record JACCPG010002938.1, on the reverse strand, counting down.
TCATTCAAACATGTTTTTGGTGTAAGCTTTCTCGTGTCTAAATGTTGATTTAAAATGTGACGAACACGTTCTTTTGGCATGTTCATAACCTCTGCTATATCTCTCTCTTGATTCGGCGGTCGTCTGGCACCATTTGGTGAACTTCCTTTGGCCAGTTTCGAATGAAATGTATAGGTAATCGAGTAGGTAGTTGGGTTGGGTGGGTATATACGAGGGTGAATAGGGGTCACGTACACAGCATCCAAGCGATTCTCAACTAACTGCGCGTTTTCCTTTCCAAAAATAAAAATCGAATCACCTAACAACGATACTGCTCTTTTTCCATTTTTGTTAAACTGACTGACACGTTCGCTTCCAAAGGCTATCAAAACAAAACTAATAGAGGTCATTATTTAAAACTTTGACAGTAGGCAAAAACATTGCACCGCACGATGTAATTTTTTTGTAATAGCAGTGCCATATGGCGATAAGGCTACGTACGTGTTGAATGACCCTCGTAACAATATTCCAACGACCTTGTATGGGTTGATTGTTGAATCGCGGGCTGGCACGGGTCTATCAGTAAGGGCAGTAAAAGGTCGAAGATGATGTAAGCTGAGTAAAATAAACAGTTGACCGCTGTTGGTCGAGCAGGGATGAGTACTCTTGTCGAGTAACAGCAGGAGCTATTGGCCTAAAATTGCTTATGTGAGGGGGTGACTGCTGAGGTATGCGTGGATACTGACTCACGGGGAGACTGGACGAGATGAGCTGGGCGCATTGCTAGAAATCTATACAACGCGCGTGCTCTTCTAAAAAAGACCAGATTTTGAATAATGGGCAAAGATTGACACGATCCGTACCTACGCTTGTGTTTACGTACCACTATGGATACGAAAACGTAATCACTATCTTTTATGGGCAGATCAAGGTTGTGCAGGGCGCATTGTGCAGAAACTAGAGGTGTCAGAAAGTACGTGCGGATGTCAGAGCGTGAAGTAATGTTTGGGAGTCCAAAAACCGGTCAATTAAAAAGCGACTGTTCTCGTGACGTTTGACCAAAATATCAAGCGCCACGATGAATTTCTAGTGAGTGATTTTTAGATTTTTAAATTATACTCAGGGCTTCACGAGGCTTCTTCAGAGATATCCTATTTCGCCCAGTGTAATATTTTTTTCGGTCCATGTTGCAATCCATGCTGTCATCGGAAAGGCATTCTTGTTCTTGTTCGCTTCCCGTTTGTCTACCTCCATTTTCAGTCGCTTCGCTATCTGTTGTTTTCTCTTGCTCGGTGCCTGTTAAAACTGCGCTGTCACTTGTCTCTTCAGGGCCTCCCTCGTTGCTGCCGGCGGCGTGGTCGTCGCTGTCACAGACTTTTTTCCTTCCTTCTGATTGTCCGCAAACTAATAGTTCGTCCTCCTCTATTTCTGCGTCCACTTGACTCGGCGAGTGCTCCGGCGTAGAACTGATTAACTCTTGACTGACCTAGTTCCAGATCGTCCAATGTGTAGGTTGCTTCCTTCTTGTTGGTATTCATGTTCGCGTCTAGTAACTCTTCCAAATCTTATATTTCAAATAAATTGTACTACAATCCGCTGAGGCGTTGAACGTAAAAGCCTTGTAGCCTTCCCTTCGTCAAAAGTTTTGTTTTGTTTTTTTTTTGTCTTGGTTTTCTCGGATAATTTAAATACGTCTGTGAGCAGCGTGGTTTCCTGTCGGCTTTGGAACTGCATACGGTTCAAATCCAAACTCACCGGTGAGCTCGCGACGCTTATTAGGCTGTTGTTCATCACTGCTTGGTGGCTCAGGTAGGTTTTCATCGGCGCTAGAAGCGTCAAAATCCAATCGTCCCTCATTTGGATCTCTATCTATCTATCTAATCTGGTGTTGTAACGTTTCCGTTTTGAGCGGTTTGAAAATCGTTACATCGAGCGGTTGCAGGGCATGTGATGTATGTGGAGGAAGAAGTACGAGTTCATTTTCGAAAGAGTCACACAAGTCTACCACTGAGTAGCGGCTGGTGTGAGACGCGTGCCGATTGAAATGTTGCAGCCACAGCTTAAAAGCTTCTTCGGTGACCCAGCCCTTTTCTCTCATTGCAACTTCAGCACCAGGTGGCATGCATAGGAGGAAATCGTCACGTTTACTCACACATATTTGAATATAACAAATGGAGGCAACTGAGAAGTCTATGCGTTGCAAGCAAAGGAAACTAGTTGCGTCCGTAAGAGAACTCGTATATTATATTTTCATGGTTGTACATCAATTGTTTTCTGCCCATGACATTTACATTGCGTGACATAATGCCTTTATGGTAACGCGTCAGTTTCCATAACAGAACTCTATACACTTCAGTTCTACACACTCTTTGGACTCTGGACTCTTTATTTACAGCCTTTTATTTTACTTAATAATATTGTTGCCCCTCCACCTTGAGGTTGCAAAGGGATATTAACATCTACCTCAGGGTACACAATATCAGCAATATTATCATTATATGATAATGCAATGTTGTGAAGAATGGCACAGGCTACAATTATGTGCATGGCTGTGTTCAACTTCACTCGAAGTCCCATGGACAGACAATGGAATCTTCTCTTTAATACCCCAAAACACCTTTCCACTGGGTTTCTAGTGGCAATTTGAGCCCTGTTGTATGCCTCTTCGCTGGCTGTTCTTGGCTGAACAAATGGTGTAAGGAGATATTTGCGGCAGGGGTAACCGCTGTCACCCAGAAGGACATCCGTACCATACACTCTCCTCTCAAAATCAGCACGAATGTGGGAATCATTGAATATAGTTGTATCATGTGCAGATCCTGGCCACCGAGCTATGATATCTAAAATGCGGAGGTCTGCATCACATATTCCCTGAACATTGAGGGAAAAGTAGCCTTTACGGTTACGAAAGGTTTCTGCTGTTGGCCCACCTGGGGACTGTTTTTTACATGGGTGCAGTCCACAGCACCAATAACTTTAGGGAATCCCTTTATGGCGTGAAATCGGCGACGTTTCTTTGATTTCTCCTCCTCTGTTGCTGGCATTTTTATGTGTAGTGCGTCCATAGTTATTTTACCTCTTTCAATCGCTTACAATAATAAAATAAACTAATTTCACCACTAGGAGCCAGCAACACTTTTTGTAAATCAAAAGTAGCACAAAATATCTTAGGATTATTTTGAGAGTCATGTTTATCGATCTGTTTTAAAGATCTAGACAATTTTTTATTGTTTATGTGATTTTCAAAGTTTTCTTTTACTTCCGGCATTATGGGACTGTGTTTATAAGAATGACAGACATGACATTGATCCTTTTTGGGTTGGTGAAATGACAGATTAATATTTTTGTTCACTACATCTCTATATTGCCTTAATGACTCGCACTTTGTACTATACTTAGTTGGATCAAACCACTCTTTATATAAATTAAACATTCGTGTAAAACTTAACGATCCGTCTAAATAGAGCTTAGTACTGTCTTTACGACAATAATGTGAATCAACCGGCTCGAATGAATTCACGTGATCACAAATACTTTTGATCATTTCTGAATCGATCGATGTTTTATGGTGATTATGCCGACCTCTATTATCTACTAAAGCAAAGTTAACGGTCTCACTTGATTTAGATACTGCGGTTCTTATCATCTTTGGTCCACAGCTAAGAGTATTCAAAAACATCTGTTTGCAAACAATTAACTTAGAATTTTGATTGTTTTGAATACAAGGCAAATGATATGTGTATGTAAAATGACCTCCGAGATTCACCTTCTGTAATTGTTCTTTTTTTATTTATTTTAACAACATGGTTACTAATAAAATCATACTGTTTAGAATGGTCGTCGATTTCCCAGAACTTGTTAAATTTTTCCTTTCTTGTGTCTTCATCCAGTTTTTGAAAACATTTCAATTTACATGTGTTTTGGCATGGTTCACCCATTTTTTTTCCAGATCTTATGTTACCGCTTCGACTATAGTATGACTTTCCAGTATTTTAAGTGAACTTGAAGTGTCGGTTGAATTGAATTGCAATCCCCTGAGGCGTGTTGCATAGTAGTCGTGATGCTTTCCCTTCGTCAAAAGCTTGGTTTTTACATAAGAATAACACAAGTTCTTGATTCTCTCTGATAAGTTTTGTACGTCGGTTGTTATTGTTGAATCCTCCTTGTTGATAAATGGCATTCTGTTCACTTCCAATGTCATTGTCGGAGCCTGCACACTGATCAAAGAATTCTTCATGATCGTGGTGGTTTTCAGGTATGATTTGATGGGAAGTAGAAGGGTGCTGATCCATTTGTCCGTGAACTGTGTCTCGTTTTGCGCTTTCATCTCGAAAAAGATGATCTCCCCTCTCGGGATCTCGAGGGTTACCCTTTGTTTGTTTAGGATCAAGTCCCAGTGAATGAGCGACGCACATTGCCACCTTTTTATCACGGTCGGTGAGAATTTGTTTAAATGTTGTACGATTAGGGCCGGTAGTAATATACTCAAGCAGGCACTATACACGGAAACCCTATTTTACATACCTGTAATGGCGGCCACTCGTTGACGAACATTTCCAAATGGAATTAAAGTAGCATTATTGTTTTTTTCTCTTTCACAAAAATCACGCACTGCTAATACAATCTTCCTTCCGCTACTTTGTATCCTTTTCAGCATTATATCAAATGAAATATCACAAATATTTAAGAAAAACGTTAGGAGCTTTACAAGTCGACTCGACTGTAATACCAACATTAAGCACATAGAGTGACATCTGTTAGAGGTAAAATAACTGTAAATGGACTGTAGTGTGGCCTCAGCATTGCTATCTCACGGGATACTTTTTTAATTATGCGACAGGCAGTCGACTTGTGTATGCGAACATGGTCTGCCACTGTTATTTGAAAACTGCCTGATGCGTAAAAAAATACTGTCAACAGCACTTGTTCACTACCACTAATTGCCCGATTTCGCTGGGTATAGGCTCCAAATGGTGAAGCTGTTCCATAAGATTGTGAAACACTTCTTTCCCAATTCGGTATTTTTCCTTAACTTGAGTACAATCATAATACTCCAATGGATTCATCCGATCGCGGAAAATCCGCTGTGGTCTTCTCTCCTCGTCACTCGACAAATCAGAAAGTTTAGACCAGTCTGACATTTTTTACCTGAAAAAGTAATGAAGGTGAATAAACCAAGTTTCCATTAGCTAGCAGTAATTCAACATATAGGTAGGTTCCCGACAGGGCTGATGATGATGATTTGAAACTTACCAATTTCTAATATTTTTGCTATTATTAAAAGATTATTTCGATTTCTGTAACTTTACACACACTTAGGACTGGGTTTGTCTTACAAAATCCGCTTAGAAATTGGAGCTAAAATCGGAATACTTGCGTTCACACGTCGATAATTCCTCGATAATCTCCAATTAAAAATGGTATGTCAAATGCCTGTCAACAATCTGTTGACATCAGTGGCGTGGGGTGGGTTATAAATATACAGCAAAAAAAGAACCAAAATAAGTGAAACTTAACTTGCCAGCATCATCACAAATAAATACCAGCAGAAATACCGCAGTATTTATTTTTCTATACTACAACCCGAAAAAAATACCTAACAATAGATTTTATTTACTGCTTACGCATGTGTTATTGTATAAAAATGCAAATATATTATTTATATTCTAACATAATTCTGCGGTTTTTCTTTACGAAATGAGCTAGAACTTTGTCATTAAAGTCGCTTTTCTGTTGCAATTTTAATAATACATGTTTTTCAATTGAAATGACTCCAAGATTTGACAATCTCGCTTCACTTTGAATTCAGATATCAAAGCAGACACGCTTTCCTCGGGAAAACTACTGCGGTAACTAGCGTATTTCGACTTGTTGACTAAATCATGAAAAGTTAAATTTTGAAACGATGAATAACGGGAGTTTATTTGGCTTTTGATGTTATCTATTATTTCAACGAATAAACGCTTGTATTGTGTTTTTAAGTCAATTTCTGAATTCAGCCGCCGGCGGCGTCGTGGTGGTTCACAATATTCCTGAATAGTACTGAAAATAAAATCAAATTGTTTTAAATACTCTTCTGACATCTAAGATTGAAATGCATTAATTTCTCTAATTGAGATCTCGATGTCGACTTGTTTGCTCTGAAGCAAAGTAAATAAAATGTTCGTTCTCGCAAAAATATCAGAAAAAACACGCAAAAGAAAACAAAATGCATATCTTCTAATTTACCTTCAAACGACTCCGACATGGATACAGAATCGACATCCCACGATTGGGGATCATCTAATATATGATTAAAGGTTTCAATCATATCTAACCTGCAATTAAATATAACATTAATAATGCGCGAATGATAATGCCACCGCGTTTTGGATACTCCAGGCATACGACGGTCGGAAAACAGTTTTAAAAGATTTGACCGCTTCGATGATTTGTTGAAAAACCTGACAATTACATTGATATAGCCGAAAAATGATTTTAATTCCGAAATATTTTCTAAGGATCTGCTTAAAACCAAATTAAGGATGTGTGCATAACACGGTACGAAACGCGCGAGAGGGCATTGACCCCGTAATAGCGCTTGAACGCCTCCGCGTTCTGCCTGACATCACTGCCGCACTGTCATATGTTTGACCGATGAGTTTGTCTTTGCATCGATATTGTTCAAGAATATTGAGCAGCTGAGTCGCTAATACACTCGCTGTCCGGCTTTCACTAACATCGTAAAAACCAATAAATTTCGGACAAATAACGAAATATGACAGACAACTGTTCCCTATGACTGAAATCTGGGGTTTCGTCAATCATGACTGAAACTAATTTGGCTTGGCTAATCTCACACCTAATCTCGTCTAAAATTACCGCCGCGGTGCACTGTATAAGATCATTTTGGATGTCTCCCGATAGACCGGTAAACACGGAGTGTGAAGTAGATGAGCACTGTTCAAGATGAGATTCTATAACGCTGTCGTACTTATTCAAATAAAACAATGTTTGTATATAGTTGCCACAATTGTCTGAATTTACGTTTTCACTATGCCCGCGGAAAGGTAACTCCTGTTTTCCAAGGAGAACAACAGTGTCTATTAAACGTTTCATTAAGTTTCGATTACACTCCACTTTTCGATTATGGGCTAAAATATTATTGCCGAGAAATGTTGCTAAATGTTTCCAAAGTCGTGTAATAATAAACAACTACGTTAATGTTTTTCAGTTTGACTATGTTTTCTAGCCGAATTGGTTAAATTATTGATGTCTGTATGCTTTTAAAATTCGATGCGCCGATGACTTTGAAATGCCCGTGCGTCGCACTATCAATCTTACTGAAGTTGACGGATCCTCTGCGATTTCGTCCAAAACATCATCGTTTACAGTTCGAGGTCTGCCGTTTAGCGTTATACTATAGGCGTTTACCACTCTGAGAATGATTTCATGAGTCACTGACGTGAGATTCGGGTATTTTTCCGCGTAAAGCCTTGCTGCCACTCGCATTGTATGACACAATACCTCTACGTGAAATCTGTCTTGTTTCGCCATAAAGAAGGTGCATGTCTGAGTACTCACGGGGCGTGTACAGGGTAGCGATTTCACGTCGATTTGCCATTGTATTAAATAGTTTTAATCCGGTTGTCAAATTTATAAGGTGCTGCAAATTTTGCAGTGTTCTTCTCTTTGGTAACACACAAGCTACTTAAACGATACGCCTTTGGAGATGGTTATATAGAGACAATGCCAAAATTTTCTGATCCAAAGAGGATCGCCTACCCCGCTTTTTCTTTACACTCTGCGAAGCAGCAGCAGACATGTTTTTCGTAATAATTTCGAACGCCCTTGTTTTACACATCTTTTTTGCTACAATATACATAATTTCCTTTTAAAATTCAGTGTTTGATTCTCGTCTTTCTTTAACTGCTTTAAAATACACGAGCAAAAAAATCGACTCACTTCATACTTTCGCATTCAAAGTGTTCTAATTTAAAAATTAAGACCTAAATCTTAATTTAGGTCTTAAATTCTTTAAGTTCTAGATTTTGGCTTTAAAATGAGTACAAATACTCTTAACTTGTACTCATTTTCATGAATAATAAACGTTTTTAAACTTTGCGAGTACTAAAACTTGAAAAATAAGGGTAAAAAATTAAAAATAAAAGACATCATAAAATTTAAAATAAACTTTATTACATAATGATTACCACTTTAATAACGAGTGTTACCCCCTCTTGCTCGGATGACAGCTTCTAAACGGTTCCTCATTGACCCAATGAGGTGCTTCACTCTGTCTTGTGGTATACCCACCCATTCCTCGGTCAGAGCCGCTTGCAGGTCAGCTCTTGTACCTGGTGCAGGATCTCTAGCCCGTATTCTTCTCTTTAGGTCATCCCATAAATGATCAATAGGATCATAAATTCAAGTCCGGACTACGAGCTGGCCAGTCCATAATAGCGATACCACCTTCTCGTAGGTACTGCCGCACGACATTTGCGCTGTGTGGACGGGCATTATCCTGCATCAGGATGAAGTTTTCTCCAATAAAACCAGCGTATGGGATGACGTGATCTTCCAAGATATCTTCAATATACCGATGTGCGGTCAACCCTCCCACATGGCGGCCAGTTTCAATGAAAACCAGTTCAGTTTTTGCTTCCATTGATATGCCAGCCCACACCATGCAGGAACCTCCTCCGTACGCAACAGTTTCTGCTATGCAGCATTGTGCGTATCGCTCCCTCGACCTTCTGTAACTTCCATGTAGGCATACTCTGCTTTCATCCGAGAAGAGAACAGAGCGCCATTGATCCTCAGTCCAATCGACGTGTTCTCTTGCAAAACGTAGCCGGGCTGCTCGATGACCTGCAGTCAATTTGGGACCCGTTGCTGGTCTTCTTAGAGTGAGGGGTGCTGCCTTGAGTCTTCTTCTCACTGTCCAAGAACTTACAGCTACCCCACGTGTTTCTCGGAGCTCCCGTTGAACTTGGACCTCTGTGAGAGAACGATTCCTCAGCGAAGTACGGACGATAAAGCGATCGTCTGCCTCTGAAGTGGACCGATTTCTACCGGAACCTCTTCGTCGGTGAAAGTCACCAGTCTCCCGGTGCCTTCGGTATATTCTTGATACCGCTGACTGGCTCATCTGCAAAGTACGAGCCACTTGACGTTGACTCAGGCCCTGTTGTAATAGGATAACTGCTTGAACCGCTGCTTCCGCTGTTGTATCCATTTCCGGGTAATTTTCTTGCTTGGAGATTGAGGAGATGTGTACCCGTTGACGTTTCACGGTCAACTGATAAGGGTAAAAGGGGTACGTCACCTTTTATACGCCCTAAGGTTGCGCAATGCTAACTGTGTTAACAAGTACGAAATCATTCCTTGACTATTTTGACAATGTCTAAAAGTTGATACTGTAGTAATTGTTATTTTTTTTAATCTACCATCTAGAACTTAAAGAATTTAAGACCTAAATTAAGATTTAGGTCTTAATTTTTAAATTAGAACACTGAGTGCGAAAGTATGAAGTGAGTCGATTTTTTTGCTCGCCAGTGTACATTTCTATTGTTTGTGTTCTCTTACTGATACTCTATGACCGAAGAATTTGTTTTTTTTAAGTCACATGTTGTTCAAAGCATGTAGTGTGCAGATATATAAAGAACTATTTACACTACTTTATGAACCTTCCCTATCACAATACTTTACTAAATGGACTCTCTTGGATCCACATTCAGCCACACCTACTGGTGATTGGTGCAAATTAAGCTGGCAGCCCTTTTCGTCAATATTAAAAATGCGTTCCGGCTAGTTCATAATCTTCCATGACTCCTTAATTTTGCAAAATAATCAGAATGATCAAGAATAATTTATCTTCACATCAATCTTGAAAATTTCATCTGCCTTTAAACTGATTAATACTTGCAATAAGGTTTGACGACTATTTGCACTATATTTCTACCAAAACTTGCTAAAGGCCCATAACCTATAAAATGATACACAGTGATAGCTTGACAACAACTAACTATTTATTCATAGAAAGGAGAAAGTTACAGATAAGACAATCATAGATGGTGATGACCTTATGGTTAGGTGTAGGTTAGGTTAGGTGGTTAGGTAGTAGTGTAGGTTCCGGTCAGTACCCCCGACGACGGCGCGCCGTCGCTTAATTCATGTATTGAATTAATACTTACATTGACAATCAATACGTAGTACAAAAACTCGGACTTAGACGGATTGTTTGACAATGAATGTTTTGATTACTACTCTTCCGTTTGCGGCGTTCGCGCTTGCATTTTCCTTGAAATATGTGCATAGGCTGCTTTTTATGTGGAAGTTGAAAATTTTTTTGAATTTGAATTGTTTCTTGTTCATTTCGTTGTCTACTCCGTTTGCTATTATGTTTGGCATTGTCGCCATGTTTAGTCCTCCTTCCATGAGTTCTTTTTTATTTGCGTGCGCTCTGAATCTTGGGTATATGGTTCCTAATATTCTCCTCTCCTAGGTATTTTGTTCCTATTCCAGTTAATGCTGCGATTCTTGCTGCTCCGTCGTATTTTGATGTTGGTGTGTATTTGTATACTTGTTTTAGGAATCGTTCGTCGGCCTCCTTTATTCTGGTTGTTGCTAGTTTTTTTTGGATTTTTTCTGATTTTCCTGTTTTTATTGCTTCTTCGTACTCTTGTTGTATTTCGAAGTAGCTTTCGTCGTGTTCTTTTGCTATTTTGTCTAATTCGTTTGTTGGTTCTCCGAGGTCGAGTTCGTTTCCCGGCCCCAAGTATTTATAGCCTGGCAAGGTGTATCCAGTGTGGGGTGTTGTCCCTTCCGCTGTTTGTTCCATACTGTGTGTGTGGCGTTCTGTCTCCCTTTTTATATGTGTTCGTTTGTGTGTGTGTGTGTGTTATATAAGGTTGGGGATGTGTGTTAGTAATAATACTAGTGGTTTTTTGTGCATGCAATTTTTATTGATTATATTCTTATACTACTTATTTCTAGAATGTAAAGTCCGTGTGGTCCGTTATTGTACCGTAGATGCTCCAGAATGTTTCCCATATGAATGGATTCATTTTGAAGTGTTTCGTTGTGCACGAGAAATAGAACGTTATTGTTCTTGTATCGACTGCGTCTTTTGCTTCTGCCGTGGTTATGTATGAGCATATTGGGTAGTTGCTCGCTGTATATAATATGCAGTTTATTACGTCTTGACGTAATTTGTATTTTACGTCTGTTGACATTGGCTGTCTTGCTGCTAGCAGTTTCCATTGTTCGAACTGGTTGTCTGTTAGCTTACATTCGTCCATGAAGCATGCGTTTGAGTGTATTAGACTTGAAAAGTTGAACGATGAGGTTGGCGACAGTTCCGTTAGTCTTACGAAGTTGTAATGCATTTTTACTAGGCTTTCCATTATCATTGTTTTGCCGCTGCTCGGCGGTCCGAGGAAAAAGAGGTTGTTTTTTTTTGTCTGTGTGCCCGTAAAAGTGGTCTTTTGTTAGTTTGGCAAATTTGTACGGGTGAATGCCGTTGTTTTCTAGTAATCGTATTAGGTTGTCCATACCTTCCTCTATTGTTTTTGGTTCGTTTGCTGTCGGGTCTTGTAGCAGTTCGTATTGTTTGGCGCGCTGTAGTCTTTGTTCAACCGATTCTTGAAATACCAATGTACGGGCGATACGTAGTGCTGTAAAAAGTCGGTCTCCGAAGTGTCGGTTGAATTGAATTGCAATCCCCTGAGGCGTGTTGCATAGTAGTCGTGATGCTTTCCCTTCGTCAAAAGCTTGGTTTTTACATAAGAATAACACAAGTTCTTGATTCTCTCTGATAAGTTTTGTACGTCGGTTGTTTTTGTTGAATCCTCCTTGTTGATAAATGGCATTCTGTTCACTTCCAATGTCATTGTCGGAGCCTGCACACTGATCAAAGAATTCTTCATGATCGTGGTGGTTTTCAGGTATGATTTGATGGGAAGTAGAAGGGTGCTGATCCATTTGTCCGTGAACTGTGTTTCGTTTTGCGCTTTCATCTCGAAAAAGATGATCTCCCCTTTCGGGATCTCGAGGGTTACCCTTTGTTTGTTTAGGATCAAGTCCCAGTGAATGAGCGACGCACATTGCCACCTTTTTATCACGGTCGGTGAGAATTTGTTTAAATGTTGTACGATTAGGGCCGGTATAGTCCATTGAAATGTTACATTTTTTAGGCCTCACCTTGCGTTTCTTAGAGGACGCAATTTTATTTTTTTGATGTGTAGGGGGGGTAACTGTAAAGCTAAAATCAAGTTTGTGGGGTCGCCACCCTTGTCCCACGGCCGCCATCTTGAAAATAGGGGTTGAAACGGTTTTTACGATATATCTCTTAAACTATTTATCTGATAAAAAAAATTTGTTAACGTTTTTTGTTGCTAATTAAATTCTCTATAACTTTGGTCCAGTAATTTTTTGTCGTAAAACTATAAATAAAAAAGTTATAAGTGAAAATGTTCAGAAATTCGAGAAAAAAATTTATATTTTTCGATATAACTTTTTTTTTTATCATTTTACGAAAAAACAATATCAGACCATTTTTGTAGATCGTTTTTTAAGGAACAACTTTTATAAGCAACATTTTTTCATTAAGTCAATAGCTAAGGTTTTACAGCGCTCCGAAGTGAGTACTATTTTTCAGTACTCTTAACTATACATATTTTATACATGGGTACTAATAATGTGTCATCAGTTATTTATTTATTTTTTTTTATTTTGTTATTATAATTCTTTTAATTAGTAATTTTGCAATGTTATTAATAATTAATTATTGACTCTTTTCCTCACCACCCACGAGGTAGAGTCTGGAGGCGCGTTTTTTTTTACGTGGTATCCCCAATAGGCCTAATCCACGGTGATTTTATAAATTTGAACTACTCCGTCCTCGGTCTTTTCGATGGACCAGGCTGCAGCTCAGCATCGAATCGGTTTTCTGAATCAAATATCAGTGGGAGAACTGGAGAAGGAAGGGGTGTCAATGTCGGCGGTTCATCATCGAAGTCATTTTCGTTTGTTAATTCTGAGAGTTCCATTACGTTACTGCAAGTCTCTCCAGAACAATGGAAGCACACTGCGGAACATTTTAGCCCTGCTTTTCGACATCCACACATCGCTCCACAGTTTCCTTTGCATTTACAAAAGATCAATTTAAGAAGCTCGGGGGGTGCTGGAGGTTTAGAGCTCTGCACTGGCATTAATAATTTTCCACATTTTTTCCAGCCCCAGTCTTCAGGATCATTATTATTGCCAAGCCACGACTGGACCTGATGGTAGACTCGGAAAGTATGAAAGCGAGCTGTGTCTTGTGTTGGAGGAAGTGAATATAAATTAAATGTACTTTTTGTCACTGCCTTGGCGAATTGTTTGTATCTTAGGCTGTCAAGAGAATTATCATCTTTATTACCACCGTATAACGAGATAAAAAAACGTTCACCAATTACAGTGAGCAAAGCAGGGTCAACTCTCTTGTTGAGAAATAAAGCCGTTCCACTTGCAAACTCTATATGTTTTTCCAGGGTTTTCACAAATTTCATTTTACCGATATTGTAAGGAGCTGAAGTTGTGTCACATCCCGAAAAAGCATGAAGAAACAGCAAGTTATCCGCAATGACATCTCCGTATATAAAACCTGACGCACTATATAATTGTTCTGCTGTTCGTCCTTTTGATGGTTTTAAAAAAAATACATTTGTTTGTTCTCTACCAAGTGCTGTGAGCAATATCAGTATATCAATATCTTCAGCTACAATAGTAACGGTATTGAATAATGGAGATGCAGCAAGAGCAGAGCGAACGATAAGACTGTCTGCATCTGATTCTGCTTGGTCAACAGTGAAACCTATTTCCGAGAATACAGTTTTAAGAAGTATAATAAAGTTAGATTTGTTCTTCTCATTACCAAGAAATTTCTCTTGTGATAACGTTGGTATGGTGTTCTTGTCAAATTTAACTTCTGTCGACTGGTGTTTTTTTGTGCGGCGCAAACGCTCCCAAGACTTTGTTCCTGCGACATCAGGGTCATCTGAGTAACCGTCAAACACAATGCTTGCAGAGAGCCCGAAGTGTTCTTGTACATATTTGACATATTTAGTAGTTATATCATTGAACGATGAATTTCGATCCCAAACTACTTTATGTAAAAGCAAACCACCGTCAATGACAAAATGACTCCTGGCGCTGATGTTAGAAGATCGTTCCACTGGTGTAAAGGCATTAAACAAAGATGACTTAGTACCTTTTCTCATGCCATCCTCCGCGAATAATGACAATGGGAAAGGTGCTAATTCATACCCTAAGTATGCTTTGACATCACCGACTGTTTCTCTTGAAATGCACATTCGTTGAAATAAGAGTAATGGATTAATGACGACACGAGATTTATCAACTTCAATAGTACTTGTCATAGCGCTGAAAGGAAGAACCTTATTTTTACGCTGAAATGATAGCCGTTGAAAATCAGATCCTGTGATATTAGTAATCAAATCTTCTCCTATCTCAAAGGCACGTTGACAATTAATATTATCTGAAGCAACTATACCGTTAGCAATGCAAATTAATTCCGAGCGATCTAGGATAAAGTCATGAGTTGCGAACCAATTATCGACTTTTTCAAGATCTTCATTGTCACGTTGTATGCGTGAATCTCGGTAATCAATATGTTGTTCTGAAGTATCCATTGAAAGGTTGCAGTATTCTGTTATTTGCTCACAAACATCTTGTAGACGTATCATTCCAAGGGTCCACGATGCCAGCGTACTCTCAGTAATACCACGGCCGTGCGTTAATCCGCCAGATGATTTGAACATTCTCATAAGAGTCTGCTCAATAGTTTGATCAGACATGATCCCACTCCAAAATTTATCCGTTCGTCTAATAGTAAAATAGCCTAAAGCTGTGAAAGAGTGAAATTCTTCAGGAGTCATTATTTTCTCAAGATTCAGCATATCTTGCAAGTATAGATGACTCGACTTGGCATACAAGAAATGCCCACTTGAGTGGAAAATCGGGAGCATGTTTCTGATAGTCTTCAGATGCAAAGACCAATTTCCGGAGCGCTCTGCCTCTATAAAATGTTTGAGAAGAGTGACCAATCTGTAATATTGAACCCATAATGTTGCCGTTGGTCCTTTGCTTTCCAGCATATTCAAAGCTTCCTCAAATTTGGTAGTTAATTGTTTAAATAGGGGATTATCTATAGCTTCAAAAATTCTTGTTCTATCAATATCAGTACTATTATCATCCAGAAAATCTCGTTCTTCTTCTGTAAATTCTATTGAATCCATAACTATTTTTGTTACTGATAAATGCACTAGCAAATGAGCACGTACAGCCCTACCATACGCATGCCCAGACATTATGTGCTGTACACAGTTCTCAGCATAAATTAATTTGAAGATATCTTCGAGTCCACTACCAGACATGATATATCCAATCGCACCTATGAACGACATGAGCAAATGGAACCCACCTAATCGAACTACGACCTTCGATAGATCGGTATTAGGATCAGCAGCAGCTGTAATGTCTCGAGCCTTCCAATATAGCGGTTGATCAAATGTCACAATGCATGTATTTTGATTGGAAGCTTTACATTTTTCAATAGAAAACAAAAGTGATGTTAGAAGTGTGTCGTAATCTGTTGGTGGAGCGTTTATAAATGGCAAACATATAATTCTACTTCTTTGAAAAGATTTTTCAGCAGTTGCTTCGATCATAAATCCGTTCCATCCGCTGATATTCACAGTACAAGACCATTTACCATACAGCCACATAAAATCACAAGGTGTAGGAATAATTTGTTTGGTCGATTGTGTGGCCCTTTCAATTACTGAAACATTTATTTTACTCAGACCGACGGTTTTGCCTTTTGAGTAGGATGCAAGAGGAATTAATCCGAGCGTAGATTTAATTGAAGCTGGTATTTTTTTGGATACTCGCGGTAAACTGGTATCAGTTTCGATACTGTCGTAAGGTGTAACGCATTGAATACCACCCATCGCATGGAAAGTATTTTTACCATCAATTGTATTGCAATTAAAATCAGCATTGTCAAAAACAAACTGAAAAAAAGCATGAGGTAAGATATTACGTGCCGGACGAAAAGCACAAGAATCTTCGAATAATGAAATGGCATTATAGGATGCGGAGAATCCTAACGATGAAAGAACATCAATAAGATTACTGGAGCCATACTTTTTATACAAGAAAGATCCAACTCCAAGTAGCAGAGGAGAAATAAATGAAGCAGGTCGAGTTGCTGCAATGATAGAGTGAGCAATTGATGCGCACTTTCTTTCCGCTGCATTTAGTGACTTGCGTTTTGATTGGCAAATAATTCCTTTCAATAAAACTGATAAAGTTTCGGGAATTAGAGTATTAACATCCTTCAGAAAACTATCAGAAGGTGGATACTCCTTTGTCTCGTAATGCTGTGACCGAATATCTTCCAAAATAATAGCAGCTGCATCTCTAACTATTTGTAATCTCTCTTCACGAACATCATTTTTTTTATGAGAAGGCGGTTTGTTAGATATAATTTTATAAATGAACCCTTTAAAACAGACTATACAATCGTGACCGGATTCGTTAAAAAATATAATTTCATCTTTGTACTTTGCTTTCAATCGTTCAATGATTGTACGCTTCTGGGGAATGTACTCTCCTGTAATCGATTTCATTAAATCCGTCATGAAGAATTGACACTCTTCACTATTATCATGCAAGTAAGCAAAAACATCCGTCATTGCTGCGTCAATATTATTTTTTCGTTCATCCTTTCTATTTGTGACCGACCATTTTTTGGAATACAATTGCTTGCTGCAGTTGTTATGATACTTTGCTCCAACGTCCACTAAGCTGGGAATATTAGCTATGCGATTAGTAATGTCCATTGCAACGTCATCAGAACGTCTGTTTATAAGCTCCATAATACTTGTTTTTGTACTCTCATTACGTACAACACAAACCCGCGATTGTCGGTTTGTACGCGAATTACTTGGATCCTGAACCGCTTTGGCACAGATGAAGCAATTGTTCACAAAATCAAAGTCTGGCTCTGGAGCTTCTGAAACTGAAGATAAACTACTGGAGCTGCTGCTGCGACGACGAACAACATTATCAGTTCGATTGTCCACGTAATAACAATAACACGCAATATGTACAGTAACTTCCGAAACAGTTCGTAAAAATTGTTCATTAACCTCATCATTTTTTGCTACAGCTCGGTCTAGTAAAGTTTTTACACCTTTTGCCTTCACAGTTCTTATTTTATTTCCACCTAAAGGTTTTTTACAAATAAAACAATCACTCATGATGGAATAATAGAAAAAGCACGCTTAAAAAGTCTAAATGCTAATAAAAAAAGAATAGTTTTCACTGCAGTTAAAATCGAGTCTAAAATCATTCGAAATCGTCTTCACAATTAAAAACAGAATAAAATACATCCGCACGTAGAGAAATATGTAGCACAACTAAAAGATATAAGTTGAACGACAACTTCAACACAATATTCTCAGCTATTCGTACAGTAAGAGAGGTTAGAAATAATGATAATAATAATAGCAGCTGTTATTTTGTTCCCTAATAGTCGCTTGGGTATTTTCTACCTGGACAGCATTCTCGGTAACGGCCGTCACATTTAAAATTATTTTAAAAATCAATAATTGTAAAATTCTGTAATGGAGTGGAAAAGAGTCAATAATTACTTATTAATAACATTGCAAAATTACTAATTAAAAGAATTATAATAACAAAATAAAAAAAATAAATAAATAACTGATGACACATTATTAGTACCCATGTATAAAATATGTATAGTTAAGAGTACTGAAAAATAGTACTCACTTCGGAGCGCTGTCAAACCTTAGCTATTGACTTAATGAAAAAATGTTGCTTATAAAAGTTGTTCCTTAAAAAACGATCTACAAAAATGGTCTGATATTGTTTTTTCGTAAAATGATAAAAAAAAAAGTTATATCGAAAAATATAAATTTTTTTTTCGAATTTCTGAACATTTTCACTTATAACTTTTTTATTTATAGTTTTACGACAAAAAATTACTGGACCAAAGTTATAGAGAATTTAATTAGCAACAAAAAACGTTAACAAATTTTTTTTATCAGATAAATAGTTTAAGAGATATATCGTAAAAACCGTTTCAACCCCTATTTTCAAGATGGCGGCCGTGAGACAAGGGTGGCGACCCCACAAACTTGATTTTAGCTTTACAGTTACCCCCCCTACACATCAAAAAAATAAAATTGCGTCCTCTAAGAAACGCAACCCCAAATGTAACTTTTCAATGGACTAGTAGTAATATACTCAAGCAGGCACTATTACCGAATACATGCAATTTGAGAACATTTGTGCTCTTTGGATCTAATAGTTTTTCCAAGGAGGCTGTTATGCCCCCAGTTTTTTGCGGTGGAGATGTAAATGATGTGGTAATGCGCTCTTCTTGTTCCAGTATGACTAGCGACGACTTTCCAAGGAGACAGTTTATTTCGGTTGGTGTTAAATTTTCTTTCGCCAACTGAGCAAACCAGTGCGTCGTTCCCGCTGTCTTCTTCAATTGTGTTTTCGTCCCTTGTTGAGCTTCCCGCTTCATTTCCAGTTTTTGTCTCTTGGTCGGCGCTTGGCGTAGCTCTAAAGTATATGGCCTCTTCTTCGGTGCTGTCATGGGCGGGGTAGGCGGATATTGATCCGGCGTTGGACTCTTGGGTGTCTCCGGATCCGTTTGTAGAGAGTCTTCTTAGGTAGGGCTCCGTTCGTCTCGTGGGAGTGTGTAGTTCTCGTTCCACTCTTCCTCGATTAGTTGAATGTCGTCGTTTGAGTCCTCTGGAGTCATGATGTTGGGCTCTTGTGGTTGATCCATGTTGTTGTGGCAAGAGTTCTGGTACGTTTATCGATGTGATGATATGGTAGGCGCACTGCATACTCAATGTTGTTCCTGCGCGGCCTCGGTTTATATACCCCCACTTCCTTTGTTCGTCGGTGGCATCTGTTAATCGCAGATGTATATTCCCACCTTTCGTGCATATTGCGTGGCGTGCACTATTTGTGCGTTTTTCACCGCCCCAGGGTTATGTAGCAGTGGCGTGGGGTGAAAAAAAAGAAAGGTAAAGCCGGACCAAAAAATGGCTAACGCGTGAATAAGCAAAACGTCATATCTTAACTTGTAAAAAAAAATGCAATAAATTACATACCATATATTAGTGTGTTAGTTCACCTCCCAAAACTACGGCGAAATGTTATGTATGGTGCTTGCGTTGCGTTGTATGCAATTTTCCCATGCGACAGAACATGCTTGCTGTACAGTTGTTAGTGTTCACCACCTTCACCATACATGACATTACTGGTATCATATGAACAGTGCATGTCGAGTATGATAAAAGTGGCTTTAAAAAGCCGTTTTAAAGAACACGTCACTCACACGGGGGTTATAAATATACAGCCAAAAAAAGAATAAAATAAGTGAAACTTAACTTGCCAGCATCATCATCACAAACAAATACCAGCAGGAATACCGCAGTATTTATTTTTCTATACTACAAACCGAAAAACAAAATAACATGGACATGACATGGAAAGCATAATAACTTATATAATTTTCAACTGCCGGTTATCCAATCGTATTTATCATACATAGAACTGTGAAAATGTTTGAAACACCCATCCTTACGTCTATAATCAATTTTCATATCGGGACGAGCCCGTCCAAGTTTAATGATATATTTTTTATTTTCGAAAGATTGTTTTGAGAATGAAGTTAACTCATTTAATAGGTAATCTGTAAGACAACAACCTATTTGTATTAACGCCGCCATTTCTAACCTAACAGACTACGTGACGACAAGAACCAAAATAAACAAACAAACCTTTACGGTGAAACAAAACAAACATTGTGACAACACTTGGCAAGTAAAATTTCACTACTTTCGTTTTTTTTAAACCATATACCACAACACAATCAAGCTTATCACATATTACAATAGATAAATTAGCATAACAAAACAATCCGGGCATATACACGCGAAATAATGGCTAGGTGAGGTCAATGATTGACTTTGATTTGATTGACTCTTGAATTGCTCTGATTGGAGGCTATCTGAGATCGGCTTATAATCGCTGTTATATCTACGAATGGTTGGATGTGGTTGTAATGTCTATGTGTGCGTGAATTGCCTACATTTTAACTATTTGAATTCCCAATATTATGAGCGAGTTCCCCAGCCGCCTACTACGTGAAATCGTGTATGTGGGCGTTTGCGCGATTTCACATACATTGCGTTTTTGTATCCAGCATATTGGAAAATATTTTAACAAAAGGCGCAATGTAATTATGTCGCTTGCGATATTATGACTACATAGAAGAGGCGTATATGAGCACGAATCTGCCAAGGGAAGCCGGTAGGAATCGTGTTCTAAGGACGCTTCGCCACTGGTAGGTAGGTATGTAGGTCTTTGTGTGTGGTGTTGCAGTATGTAAATTTATTAGTCATCTTGCGGCGCTTTAGTGTCGGACACTTCTGTGTTCGATACTGAAGTGTCTTGTAGTAGTGTAGTAGTAACCTAACCATAACTACAACAACCCCGTGTCGACCTAATGTGACAGAGTCCAACTGTGGAGGTCCAGCGTCCAGCGTCTCGGCGCTGGGAAAATTTTGGAAATAAGTAGGTCACTGGGTCACGAAATCGGAACAAGTCCGAGACTTGTCGAGGTCAATTCAGTGGGTCACCGGATTTCATTTCACGGTCAAAATTTTTGCCGCCTCCAGCCCAATCAGCACTCCGTCTAAGTCCGAGACTTGTACTACGTATTGATTGTCAATGTAAGTATTAATTCAATACAAAGTACAAGTCGACTTATACGCAGTATTGAATTAAGCGACGGCGCGCCGTCGTCGGGGGTACTGACCGGAACCTACACTACTACCTAACCACCTTTTTTTTTTTTTTCTTTTTTTTTTTTTTTCGTGGGAAAATCCTGCATTGGACTCCCGCCGCCGCAGGGGCAGCGACGGGGAGTGTCAGACTCTTACTGACTAAAAACCCACGGTGTACCTTCTCATCGCCTATGTGGGGGGGGGGTGAGACCGCGTTTGCATGCTATCAGTCCCCCCCGGCGATTCGGCCTGTTGGGCCACTCCACTGCCCGACCTGTGTTGTGGCCGGGCTTTTAACTCCCTGGGAGGGCGCGTCGGATACACGCGTCGCGCCCTTCACCTCGAGGGCATCGTGTTCGCGAGCGACAGGGCCCCCGCCCTGTCGCCCGCTGCCCTCTTAAGGAGGCATCTGCCGCACTTCGGCTCGCCTCCTGCGGCCGGTCCTGCGGCGGCGGCACGGGTCCGCGAGTGGATCGCTTTCCCGCGTTCTTTCCGCCGCCTCTTTCTGCGCCATCACCTCCGCGCAGAAGGACACGGCCGCCTCCCACGTCCGTGTACTGCCGACCATGGACAGAACCAAGGCCGGCAGGGAAATGTCACGTCCGGTAGTGGCGACGAGGGCACTGCGTTGCTCTGCCCACGCTGGGCAAACCTCGAGCGTGTGCTGCGCAGTGTCCACGTCGCAGTCGCAGTGGTGGCACCTGGGGGACGCCTCTCGCCTTGCCACCGTGTGCAGGTATTTGCCGAAGCACCCATGGTCGCTCAGCACCTGCACGAGGTGGTAGGTCAGCGCCCCATGCCTGCGACTCGTCCATTCCTTGAGGACCGGGCGTATGGCCTCTATGGTCCCCTGCCCGGCCCTAGGCTCCGCGAGCCGCTCCTGCCATTTTCCGAATGCGTGCTCCTGCGCATTTTGCCGCGCGCGCCGTAGGTGTTCAGGCGCGGCGGCGCCGCCGTCTCTGCGGGCCTCGGCGCTCTGCCGGTAAACGGCGGCGAGCACCTCGGCCTCGAGGTCCCAAGGCAGGGACCCCGCCAACACACAGGTGTGAAATGGTGCGGTATCCACGGATTACCCTGGTCGCCATGACCCTCTGCGGACGGGCCAGCAGGGTCTTGTTCTGGCGATCCAGGGCGTCCGCCCACACCGGCGCGCCGTACAGGGCCATCGACTTGACGACCCCGGTGTATAGACGACTACCTAACCACCTAACCTAACCTACACCTAACATCAATCTTGATAATTTTATCTGCCTTTAAACTGATTAATACTTGCAATAAGATTTGACGACTATTTGCACTATATTTCTACCAAAACTTGCTAAAGGCCCATAACCTATAAAATGATACACAGTGATAGCTTGACAACAACTAACTATTTATTCATAGAAAGGAGAGAAAGTTACAGATAAGACAATCATAGATGGCGCAAACTTAACATAATTTATTAGGCATAATTGAAGCCTTCATGGAGTAATTCAGTTTCCGTACTATAAGGCATATACTGAACTAATAAGCTGTAAAAGAAGTTTTCTGAACCTGATGATGCTATAAAGTACGGAACTCTGACAACTGCAGAGATTGCATTTTGCTGAATTTGCTCCTAGTCCCTATACCGCAATAGGTTAAACCAAGAAGGGTGGCAGAATTGCCAAGCTGTGTGGCAATACTAAATCAGGAAAGCCCTTCTTCGGACTTGTGGAAACAAACAAAAATGATTGTGCCACTGTTTTCCTCGGTATCCTCAAAAGTAAGATGGCACTTACTTAACGATTTCACTATCGCATCCATCAAGGTCTGCCATCGACTTGGTGAGCAAGGCAAGGGACGGGATCGATAAATGGTGTTGGACCACCACCAGTTTTCGAAATCCCCCGCCTCTGCTCAGCTGTGTTCTTTCTCTTTAATTTTCACTAGTACCTACTCTGCCTGAAGTTGCGTCACAGAGCGTGGGACGCCTTTACACAAAAAAATCGATTATGAGAAATTCTCGAGATCAATATTTGTTTAGAATAAATAGGTTTGTTTATTGTTGTGAATGTTTGAGATAAAAAAATACCCTAAGCCGCCACCTTCAGAGCATTGGAGGTCGTGTCGGTGTTTTTGTTTTCAGTGACACGAACCCGTTCTTTCACCAATTCCAACAAGGTAATCTTAAAATGCAAAATGCATGCATGAAAATTATAGTGATGAGTTCGACTTGTGAATATAATTTTTATCATTGTCCTAATTATAACTTAGTTCTATTTTTAGAACTTTGATACTGTTTTCACAATTATTGCCACTTAATAAATTAGAGCCTGTTAACCAAATAGTATGTTCCTCTTTTCCACATTTAATTTTGACCTCTCTCAATATATTTAAATACACCAAAAAATGTCTGGCGTTATTTCCTGAATTTCTTCATTGGGACATTGAATTGGTATGACGCTGCAATTTGTTGTATTTCCTTCTAATAATATATCAATTTCCGTTCCGTTCGTTTTAAGATGCTTCCTTTACAGACAAGTTCGTCAAGTTCCATGCAATCTTCAACGTCATATATTTCGGAGTAAATGTATGCCAAAGTTACTTTTCGCATTATAGGATAGGTACAGGTATGGGACTTTTGTGTGATAGGAATTTTACTTGTCTTATATATCTGAGACCTAACTAACGGTATGTATAAAATAAAGTATACAATATTATTTATTATCCTGCTATCGACAGTTATAAGAGGTTCAACATCATTTATATTACTCGAAATCATAAAATATTTATTAATACAATTTAGCGTATCTTGTAAAACATGTGATTGTATAATGCTTCAATGATACATATGATGTTCGGCAAAAGTAATCGCTGTCGTTAATCTATTAGCTAGATCTTGTAAAGTTTCAGCTTGGAATAATAAACGTAATTTATAAACTATTTCTGATCCTTTATTCAATTGTTTTTGTATTAAAGTAATTTTCTTAATTTGTTTATTATATTCTTCTAATACATCATTCGTAACAGATATGCTTATTATATTCTACCTTAAGAGTTTCCAAGTCTTTTTGAATATTATCTAAGTCATCTTGATCTAAATTACCAGTAATATACTTATAACAGATCCTAATCCATTAATGGATCCTCTTTTGACTCTACTATGAATATTTAAATGATTACATATTTCTTCTAAATGATTTATAATGATATTGATTCTATCATAAATATATTTTAATTTGCTTACAGTAGACTTTCCCCTAGCTATATTAACATTTGTTATGGGCGTTATAGGGCCTTTTTGTTATCTAAAACATTAATGTCTAATTTATGAATTATTTTCTACTTTCCTTCAATAATCTGTGTCAGTTTCATGTCCACAATGACTACATGTTCGTTCGAATTTAAGGATTGGAATCGGTATGCGAAGCTACTGAGGATTCTGTAACAATAAGTTCCTCAATGTGATAGGTCCTTCCATTATTTAATTTATATTTATTGTTTGAGCATACTTCTGTTATTTTAAAGGGTCCTAAAAATCTTGCGTTTGTTTTGTGACGTTCAGCTTTGCTATTCTTTAAATAAACTATATCATCGTCTCGTCTTTGGGGGTGTCTTTGATTTATTCAGCTTTTCATTTCTTTTAAACTTTTTAGATTTTATTTTTATTTAATTCACTCGCAAATTCCTTTTGTTGTGATGTATAACGTTGTTCATAAGGAGTCATGTCTATTGAACTGTGTGTTTACTGTGAACTATGAGTTTGAAATAACTCACTTAAAATTTCGCTACATGATTGTTTTCCGTAATGAATTATTTTATTTGGTGCTCCTATCATTGCAAAGATTTCTGCTAATGTGTCATAAACTCTACTCTTTTCTGTTGGCTTTACACTTTGAAAACTTATCTATAATAGTTAAATACCATTGTCTTTCTAATGACAAAGTCAATGTGCCAAATATTAATAGGTTCATTAGGTGTCTCTGTTTCTATTGATAATGTTGTATATGGGTGCCTATTATATTTTTCTTTTTTACAAGTTTCACATTTAACTACAAAATGCTTTATTTGTTTCCCCATATTTACCCAGTTATATTTTTCTTTTAACTGTTTATATAAACCAGCTATTCCAGCATGACGATTTTCTGTATATGGTACTCTCTAATTAACCGTATTTGTTCTTCTTTATTGTTTATTTCTATTAAAGATTTAGTGTACCTGGTTAGCTTGAAATGTGTGTGCTCAAAATATTTCCTGTAACGGCCCGTTCACACATGGGAGTCCGTTTTACTGGTACGTTTTTAACCGATACGTCATAAATTTATGCTTTGTTCACACATGCACCGTATAACGTTCAACGGATCAGTCATTACTGGATGCGATATGTGAACAGAAAACTCTCAGTATACCGCCGCCATTCTAGAAGGATGGACGCTGTAGTGTTGTATTGGTACTATCGTCGGAGAAGGAAGATTCGACGTTATTGGCAGCATCCACTTATGGCCCAAAGATCTAGAGAGGGTGCTTACAGTTTACTTATGAGTCAGTTACGAGATGATGAATCGAAATTTTTCAATTACTTTCGTATGTCAATGTCTACTTTTGATAAACTTCTTAAACTATTGGAAAAGGATTTAAAAAAAGCAAGATACTCGTTGGAGGAAAAGTATCTGCCCAGAAGAAAAACTAGCGATATTTTTAAGGTAGGTACGTACTTTTACTTTTAAAACTCAGACAGATCTAACGTAGCATCACTGTATACAGATTGTACTGGCGATGGTGCACTATCAGTAGGCTGTGGTGTGCTATAATAGCCCTGGGATTGATAGTGACTAGCACCAGATGTTTGTGTATAGGCTGACCAGTCATAAGTTGACTTGCCAACTCTCCTATGTTTAATATTTGTTAATAGCTTTAACACCCCTGACTGGAATTCCAAAGTTTGGTCATCGTCAAGCAAAGCCAAAGACGGCAAAATACCTCTGAAGAATGATAGATTACGATCTTCCTGCTCAATTTTCTTCGATGGTGCTTTTATCTGATAGTCAATGTAGGACATCATTTTGGCGTCCAATTCATTACAATTTCTTTTGGCTGGTGCTCTGCGTTTTGGCGGAGGGGCTAGATTTTGTTTGTCGTTTTGACTGTCATTGTCAAGTTGTGTCATTGTAGTCACACTGGCATCTTCCTCTGTAGGTTCATTCGATGTCGTGGTGTCAAATTCGGTGTGTTCTTCAGTTGGTTTAGCAGAGACGCTTTCGTGCGTTTCGCCAGCAGAAACTACTTTTTTCAAAAACAGTATCTGATTATGGTATTTGTAGGGCTTCGAGTTTGAGACAGCGGAACCAGAAGTATTGCAATTCTTTTTATCTTTTAGTGGTCTCACCCAGGCATCTCTCATCTGTCTCCACTTTTTCATAACAAGTTTTCCTAAAACAAGTAATAAAACAATTAATTTTATTTTCAGGTATGCAGCATCCGGGTGTTCATTTAAAGATCTTCATTACACCTATCAGGTTGGTGTATCGACTGTTAGCAACATTATTAAAGAAGTTTCACGATGCATATGGAACAATTTAAGTGAAAGATTTATGCGACTTCCTACATCAGTCGACGAATGGGAACAGATAGCAAGTGGATTTAACAAAAAAGCTAATTTTCCCCACTGTCTCGGAGCTGTCGACGGAAAACATATCCGACTTAAAAAACCACTAAATAGCGAATGTAATTCGTGTGTTGGTTCTCCGAGGTCGAGTTCGTTTCCCGGCCCCAAGTATTTATAGCCTGGCAAGGTGTATCCAGTGTGGGGTGTTGTCCCTTCCGCTGTTTGTTCCATACTGTGTGTGTGGCGTTCTGTCTCCCTTTTTATATGTGTTCGTTTGTGTGTGTGTGCTATATAGGGTTGGGGTTGTGTGTTAGTAATAATACTAGTAGTTTTTTGTGCATGCAATTTTTATTGATTATATTCTTATACTACTTATTTCTAGAATGTAAAGTCCGTGTGGTCCGTTATTGTACCGTAGATGCTCCAGAATGATTCCCATATGAATGGATTCATTTTGAAGTGTTTCGTTGTGCACGAGAAATAGAACGTTATTGTTCTTGTATCGACTGCGTCTTTTGCTTCTGCCGTGGTTATGTATGAGCATATTGGGTAGTTGCTCGCTGTATATAATATCCAGTTTATTACGTCTTGACGTAATTTGTATTTTACGTCTGTTGACATTGGCTGTCTTGCTGCTAGCAGTTTCCATTGTTCGAACTGGCTGTCTGTTAGCTTACATTCGTCCATGAAGCATGCGTTTGAGTGTATTAGACTTGAAAAGTTGAACGATGAGGTTGGCGACAGTTCCGTTAGTCTTACGAAGTTGTAATGCATTTTTACTAGGCTTTCCATTATCATTGTTTTGCCGCTGCTCGGCGGTCCGAGGAAAAAGAGGTTGTTTTTTTGTCTGTGTGCCCGTAGAAGTGGTCTTTTGTTAGTTTGGTAAATTTGTACGGGTGAATGCCGTTGTTTTCTAGTAATCGTATTAGGTTGTCCATACCTTCCTCTATTGTTTTTGGTTCGTTTGCTGTCGGGTCTTGTAGCAGTTCGTATTGTTTGGCGCGCTGTAGTCTTTGTTCAACCGATTCTTGAAATACCAATGTACGGGCGATACGTAGTGCTGTAAAAAGTCGGTCTCCGAAGTGTCGGTTGAATTGAATTGCAATCCCCTGAGGCGTGTTGCATAGTAGTCGTGATGCTTTCCCTTCGTCAAAAGCTTGGTTTTTACATAAGAATAACACAAGTTCTTGATTCTCTCTGATAAGTTTTGTACGTCGGTTGTTTTTGTTGAATCCTCCTTGTTGATAAATGGCATTCTGTTCACTTCCAATGTCATTGTCGGAGCCTGCACACTGATCAAAGAATTCTTCATGATCGTGGTGGTTTTCAGGTATGATTTGATGGGAAGTAGAAGGGTGCTGATCCATTTGTCCGTGAACTGTGTTTCGTTTTGCGCTTTCATCTCGAAAAAGATGATCTCCCCTCTCGGGATCTCGAGGGTTACCCTTTGTTTGTTTAGGATAGTGTCAGACAAGAACTGATAAATAATTATTTTAATGTTTAATTGTTGATAATTTTTAAATAAGAATGCTTAAATAAATTATGTATTTCAAATTAAGTATTTTTTTTTAGACTAGAATATCATTTATTTCTGAGTATATGGTAGGTACATACAGATGTTACAATTATTTTCAAACCAACCATGACAACATGTCAAGGTGTGGAGATGGAGTACTGATAATGGTTGATAGGTACTATCAACAGATAGTAAATAAAAATAAATAAATTTAAAAGGCACTGTATTAACTAGTAAATATTCATACAGTATAATTTAAATTAAAACAAAGTTTCTATAATTAAGAACTACTTATTGCCTAATATTATATCATTAATTAACAACAGTATTATTACTAAAGTCCATCACTTATCACTCACTACTTGCAGATTTTTTAACTGTTCTATTTCTAAGCGAAGTTTGATATTTTCAAGTTCAACTTTTTCAGTCCTAGCACGAAAGTAAGCTGCCATTGCCAGTTCCTTGTCTCGTTGAGCTGCCTGAACTTCGTCTAACAGCTTGCGACGCTTTCTAACTATTTAAACAAAGAAAATGTTACACAGACATGTATTAATCAATATATACATCAATAACATACACACACAGTTTTTAATAGAAATATCAAATTATCCAGTTGCACCCTGTGTTTTCACCCATGCATGTGACATAGTCGCCGCTTACTATTACTTATTTTATATATATATCTTATATGTAGATATAAATATACTGTTTTGTACATATATATCAATATTACAATGAGATAAATTTTGGTTACTGTAATTATTTATTGTAATTTATTGTAATTAATTTAATTCAATAAATTCAAACAGTTTTAATTTTGAAAATTCTTTCCTGTGTGAAAGCTACACTAGTCCTGAGTGAAATTCGGCAGAATTGCTAGCAGAATTAGTAGTAAAAAAAGAACTTACAGGAGTTTTTAGGAGTGTTAAAAATAAATTGTTTTGGTGCAAAATTTTAATCATTTCCATCACCACCCCCACCACTACAAGCTGGTTCTAAGTCATCACCAGCAACACCACCCGATACCAAAACAATACTAGCCCCTTCCTGAACTGGTGATAACTCTGGCAAAGGTTGTAGGTCCGGAACATCCACTACACATTTGGGTATGAGCACCGATTGTTTTCCATCACCACCAAACTCAACAGTGAACCCACTGTATGTAGATCCAAGCATAGATGCTACACGGTCCAGTGTGTCATCTGGAGGAATGTACATTTTTCCACCACCAGTCTGGAAACAATATATTTTTTTATAAATAATGTCTCTGGGTAAAATTCAAAATTCAAAGTATTTATTTCACATAGGCCATTGTATAGGCACTTATGAATAGTCTAGACAGTTTGTGACCAGTTCGGTTTGGTCGATTTCTATGGAGAGAAACCAGCAAGAAACTCCATAGTTACTCTTTTAAAATGAATGGATATTGCAAGTATCATAATACAATGCTTTATGTTTGAAAATATGCGAGAACAAGTGTAGTTTGTATAATGGAACTTACAAAGTTACAATCGAACGGGCACTAGGTTGACTACGATGGACACACATCTACAATTATGGAACACTTACATTTTTTTTTATTATTATTTTGACACATTAACAAAGTTCCTATACCTTTAAATTGTTTTGTCGAATCATGGCACTTCGTTTTCTTGCTGCTTTTTTGAGATTCTCCCATTTTAAACGCAGTTGCTCAGGACGCCGCATTTCTCCCGCCATTGCACTGAACTCCTGCGCTATACATTTCCATGCATCCTCCTTCAATTTATTATTTGAGGCATTTGTAGCCTTCGAAGTAATAACTTTCTGTTTGGATATTAGATCCAGCAAGAAAAGCACTTCGTCCTTTCCAAGGGGCCTTGACTTCATCTGAAAACAAAGTACAATAAGCAATGTAAACATTTTGGCGCGAACTTACAGCCTTTAGATGACAATAAGTTACCATGTTGTACAGAGTAGTCATTATAACAAACATAAAATCAGGTCAGAATACTTACGGTGCATTGTTGAGACATATTTTTAGTCTTCCTAAAAAAAACTGATAAAATCCCGCCAATATCGTCAAACTGTCAAACGTTAACAGGGCTTTACCTAATGTGCGTTTCGTTTTTATTAAAGCTTCTGAAGTTGTAGTTTATCATAATTTAACTTACTCAATCCGTAAATTTTTTATATGTTTATGTAACAAATAATCATAAAATTATACAGAAAAATAACTATATATAATTAAAACAAAAAATAACATATATAATGATTATATTACAACAAGACGTCATTAATTCGAAATGCAAAAACTAAACGTTTCGGAGGGATGCACTTACTGGAGATAGAAGGCCTATCCATCTCTAATCTTCGATAAGCTCGCGAAGTTTTTAATATTGAGACGACAGTAACAGATAGATAACCTATAACTGTTTATCTTGGATAACTATCTGGGTTTAAATGTAAGTAAGTTATTGAGACCGGCCGTTAGAATGTAATTAAATAATAAAACAGACACTTACCGAACTCTTGTCTTTGTCTTTGTTCCATAACCTCAAAATCCCCCATTAAAATAACGCATATTTCGCGCCAACCTGCAACACTTGCAGTATTCTCTCTGTATATATCCAGCGTCTTGTCCCAAAGGACTGGCCTATCTTCCACCAAACTAATTAACATTTCTTGGTCTATTAACTTTTCCCACTCCTTGGTTGACATAGTTAATCAGTGATTATAATAATTATTACACACAATGCGCGCGCGCGTTCTCTATGAATGTACTATAGAAAATGCGTGCGAGTCAAAACCTGTCTCATCACTCCCCCTCCCCCGCACACACCGCTCTAGCCGTTAAAATTCTACGTATCCGTATATTATTACTGTTCCGTCGTCCAGTATTCGATGACAAAACGGAATGTAATTTTTTCACGGAACGATATTTTTTACTGTATACAGAATACTGTGTCATGTGTGAAGTCGCTCATACAACTACATACGCCATCGACGAAAAAATAACGTACACGATAAAACGGAACAGTAAAACTGAGACATGTGTGAACCGGCCGTAAGTTTCTGATATTTTATAGTATAGTTCGTCATTAGGTACAATAAAAGCATATTTTTCGTACCTAAATATTCTAACATGAATTCTTTAATTACTTCTTCCTGATCGGGTAGAATATAGAAATACCTTTTTATATGGTGCTACTTCAAATATAACACGTCTTAATTTTTTAGGTAAATATGCATGGATAATATGTATACCTTTACCTATTTTCTTGATTGGAATGTACAGTTCCCTGTATTGATTCACTTAAATTGGATGTATGTGACTGTTGGTCAATATTTATTCTCATAGACCGTTAATCCTGGTCCTTGTTAATGAAGGTCCTGCTAAAATACTTTCAGATGATGATGATCCGTCAGTGTGATGAATTTCTATACGACTTAAAGCATCGGCTACATACAATTGTCTTTGCCCTTTACATGTTCTATTGTGAAATCATAATCTTGTAATTTAAGCTTCCAACGCGTAAGTTAAGTTCTTTTAATTTTGATAACCAAATAAGAGCTTTATGATCAGTTCTTAAAGTGAATCTTCTACCGTATACATAAGGTCTAAATTGTGCTATTGCCCAGATTATTCCTAAGAGTTATTTTTCAGTAGTATTGTAATTTTGTTCAGTCTTTGAGTGTTCTTGATGCATATGCTATCGGGTGATTGTTTTGAGTTAACACAGCTCCTAACGCTATATCTGACGCATCAGTTGTATTAACAAAAGGTTTAAAATCTGGGAATGCTAATATAGGTGCATTGGTCAGTAAGTGCTTATATAGCTTGGCAAAATAGAGTATAAATTAATAGACGCGCTGCTAACGCAAGTTCCAGTTCAGCCCAGCTCCCTTGCTCGCGATCCAGCAATGCCCTAAGCCGAGGTTCGTACCCCACAGATACACTCATTTTTCATAAATGCAAGATTACCAGAATCATAGCAATCAAATTAAAGAGTACGTGTTGAATTTATGGTGTACTCGTGAATACAATAAGCATCAGAAGTTAAATTGGAATCAAAAGATGGTATCGACTTAATTCTACCATAAAGCTTATTCTGCACGTTACTCTCATTCCAAGGAGTAGTGAGAATGGTCGTTTGCGGCTCAAGAATAATACTTCCTAACATATCATTTTACATGGGCGCTGCAACACTATTCTGATCAAACGGTCGGACACAGCATTGAAGATTCAACTGAGAAGTTGAATAAACAATCAAAGAGCAGAGCAACGAAAAAGACATTTTAAGCGATTTTTTTGTTTTGGTGAAGGATACTGAGTA
Source organism: Drepana arcuata (assembly GCA_016069955.1). Taxonomy (NCBI): domain Eukaryota; kingdom Metazoa; phylum Arthropoda; class Insecta; order Lepidoptera; family Drepanidae; genus Drepana; species Drepana arcuata. The sequence goes on along the minus strand of JACCPG010002938.1, from coordinate 43,159 downwards.
TTTCGAAGGGGATATCTTTTTGTTTTGTTTTAAACTTTTAGCAGGTGGAGTTGATTATAGGTGATGCTGGTTGTAATATATTTGTTTCCACTTGTTCCATACTGTGTTCTTCTTGGGTATCAGATTCTTGTGAAATATTATCGTGTAAATCATCGGATTGATAGTTTCCTTCGGTATTTCTTTTATCAAAGACCGGTATAATAAAATACAGCAGATCTGCATAAACATATTGTTTAACCTTTTTAGCGGCACTGCTTGTAGGAGCATATTTTTTTTTTTAAATCTCTTCTAATGTAATCTCTTATATGAGTCCATTTTTTCTTCGCCTCAGCAGCTGAAATATAATAACATTATTTTAAATCTCATTTTTCAGATTCCTGGCTACTGGTAAAAAATTTGAAGAGTTACACTTTGAATATTTAATGGGGAGCAGTAGTTAAGGAAACCAATTTATTTTGAAAATCGCGAAAAATCAATATCTCCGTAACCAGACGCCGGAAAAATTCGGAAAAAATATGAATTTTAGCGGAGAACAAAGCTCTACAATTTAGGGACAGAAAAAAGAAAATTCTAAAGAAAAACTATGACTTTTCATGTTTTCCGAAATTTTGTTACAAATAACTCAATAAATAATGGTGGTAAAAATCTGGGAGTTGAGGGATTGCGTTCCTCTCGGCAGCGCGCACCGAGTTACTGTCTTCGTTTTTCTAACGGTTAAGCGGTTACCGAAGATAACCGCCGGGAATTTAAAAGTTTAAAAAGTTTGTAATTTCCAAAGTAAGGGTTAAAACCGCTTTCCTGGTGAGGGTCTTCGTTGGTGAGAAGTTTGAGAACTCTTCCACTGCTCCTTCTCACTTTTCACCAGCACGTGGTATTGGTTTTTTTCCCCAATAACTCCTGAACCCGCGATAACAATTGGGTTCCGGTGGTGCAGAGAGGTAGGCAGGGGTGGTACCCACCCATAGCAGGCAAAATCAGGGGGGTATCGATTTACTTTTTGAGATAAAACTCTTTTTGTCCAAAAATTTTTCACAAACACGTGGTTTTTTGTGTTTTTTAAGTTTAATTCCAATTTATTAGTTTTTATGAAAATACACAATGGATTTTTATTGGTTGCATAGATAAATATATCACTATAACTGGTGACTCCAGAGGCAAATACCCTTTGTATAAAGTGTTACTTATGTCCACCACCAACAGCATGCACACAAATAATGGTTAATGCTAAGTTAAATTGAAGAAATAACCTAACACTAATAGAGTAAAATAACAACCACCCACCTATAGTACCACTTCCGCTAGCCCTATTTAAAAAAAAGTTCTTTTGTTTTGGAGGTGACTCAATTATTTCTATATCTTTTAACACCTCCTCCTGATCAACACCTCCACCACAAACACCATTACCATCCTCATTTATAGTTACAAGTCCCGCAGTCTCACAGTCACTCATCACAATATTTAAATCTAAATTATTGGTGGCATCTCCACCAAACTCCACAGAGAAACCTTCACAAGTGCTGCCCAAAAGTGAAGCCACTTCATCTAGCACTTCATCCGATGGAAAATAGTCCTTATCACCTCCAGTCTGTAAAAAAGGGATTAATTAAGTACTATAAATAAACACTTATGGGGGAAATAACTAACTAAATTGTTAATAACAATGAACATTTGACATGTAACAACGAGGTTAAGAATAAAAGTGTAAGTACATGAGTATTGTAGGTAATGTCACTAACCTTATTACGGCTACTTTTCATGTTTGCGCAGCATTTGCGAGCTGACTTCTTCAAGTTCTCCCATTTTAAACGAAGCTGTGATGGCATTCGCGGGAAACTTTGTGACTGACGAATTAAAATGATATGTCAAGGTTTGCCAAGCCTGTTCTTTTAATCTATTGTTAGTGGCATTAGTTGCCTTATTATTAATAATTTTATCCGCAGCCACAAGTTGTACTAAAAGCATCGTCTCGTCCTTTGTCATGGGTGCTGCTTTTGTTGACTGAAAAAAAAACATTTCTATTAAACTTTGAAAGCAATGTAAAATAAATTATCATCAGTGTAGTTTATAGATACTTACAGAATTCATTTTATAACACTTTTCAGAAGAAAACTTGATCACAAAATTATACGCTAGAAACTAGAGTAAACAATATTGTATACAACAAGCATGGATTCGCACTTGCCCGAGTTGACAGTTTGTGGTGGGGTCAAAACATTTCGTTTCATTATTAAGGTTGGTAAAAAACACGGTAAATCAGACGAAAAGAACGTAGAAGAAGTATTAATACTTCGTTTGTACGAGGGTGAATCAAAAAATTCTTGGAATCAATATTAAAAAATGCAAAGATTTAAATAATAATATTTTATTTTTCTACATAATCTCCCTCCAATGCAATGCATTTAGAATAACGCGTTTCTAACTTCCTTATTCCTTGTGAAAAAAAATTATTTTCTTGACTCTCGAAAAAGTCCTCTACGGCAGCTATAACCGCGTCATTATCGTGAAATTTTGTTCCACGAATTTCCTCTTTTAATTTTGGAAATAAGTCATAATCACTTGGGGCTAAGTCCGGAGAATATGGTGGGTGGTCAAGGAGATTGAAGCCAGCACAGCGGATTGCGTTGCGAGCGCAACTTCCGATCGATGAGCAGGAGCGTTATCTTGAAGGAACAACACGGCCAACGACAGTTTTCCACGACGTTTTTCTTTAATCGCTTAACGCACTTTCGGGATTAAATTTGCATAATAGGGTCCAATAATCGTCTGGCCTTTTGGCATGTAATCAATAAAAAGGATTCCTTCACTATCCCAGAACACAGAGGCCATAACTTTGCCAGCGGTAGGAGCAACTCGAAATTTCTTAATGGATGGAGAGGATGGTCGTTTCCAAGACATGCTTTGTCTTTTAGTTTCAGGCTCAAAATGGTGGACCCACGTTTCATCCATGGTGATCCATGGAAATTTCCATGCGACAAGACCAAACTGGTTTGATATCCCCGCCACTTGTTATCGTAAAAATTTGAGCTGCCGTATGTCTCAGTCTGGTTTGCCATATTTTAAGGAAAAAAATACTGAATTGCCGTATTGCATTATTTATTTCAAAAAAATGTCTATTCCTCATTTGTTTCTTCTCCATAAAGATTTCTTAAAGTCTCTATCACTTCAAATTCTTGTTTATCTAGTGCATACTTTCCTTACTTTTAATTTTGTCGCACATGTCACGTGACACTTTAAACTTCGTACATTGGTCACGCTTCGGGGCGAATAGAAACGACGTGGGATAAAACTCTTAGAAGTATTTATTAAGTATATACGTAACGTACAGTCTTTTGCTAATTGAGTGTCACTTAAGTTACAGCAGGCGGTTCGACGGAGACACCGGACTACTACTAAACCAGTATTTGTTTGCTAGGATTACAATGGAAGGTGTTCAATTGCTTGAAGGCAGCCAACCAAGTGCAATACTTGCTCCTAACGAATGTACCAACTTACATTTTACATTATTGATATTAGGATTCTAGGGTTACCAAACGCTTGCGCGATCTAATTCGACCCCAGCGCCATCTAGGGAGGATTTTGGAACTACAGTCCTCTATAGCGCTGAGCCTACGACGAAGGCGCGTATAATCGGGTAGGTGGCTTATTTCGTAAAGCAGGTCTAAAAAAGATAGCAAATTAGAATATATGTAAGGTCTTCTAGGCTTAGCTCCAGATCCACTGGAAGAGTTATTGTTCTTCGCTTTGTCTCTTTTATAAGCGTCCTTAATACTCTTCCATTTTTTTTGAAGATCAATGACTGAAAACGATAATAATGTCAATAGTTTAGTTATTTATTAGGTTAATTTTAATTAAATATGTAAAATTTACGATGATAATGGAAGTTTTAATAATGTTATTTTTTTCAGGTATTTAGCTACGGGTTGCTATTTCTCAGATATTCACTATGACTTTAAGTGTGGACAAACGACGGCAGGCATTATAGTCCGTGAAACAGTGAAAGTAATATGGGATAAATTAAAAAACATCTGCATGCCAGAACCAACCGAAGAATCACATCTAAAAACCGCTGAAGGATTTATGAAATACGCAAATTTTCCCAACCTACTTGGGGCTATCGATGGGAAACATATTAGATTTATAAAACCTCAACATAGTGGATCAGAGTATTTCAATTATAAAAAATATTTTTCTATCGTATTGCTTGCAATATGTGACGCAAATTACAGATTCATCGATATAGATGTTGGATGCTATGGAAAGGCTGCAGACTCAACAATAAATGAATGTAGTGAATGGACCACAAAGATAAGGCAAGGAAATTATAATATACCAAATGCGAGACCAATATTAAATAATGGAGTGCCAATACCATTTACGTTTGTTGGAGATGAAGGCTTTGCATTATCTCAACATTTACAGAGTCCGTACGCTGGAAAAATCTTGCCACGAGAAAAAAGAATATATAATTACCGCTTGACACGTGCCAGAAGATACATTGAATGTACATTTGGTATATTAAGCAACAAATTTAAAATCTTTAATCGACCACTGAACGTTAGCGTGGACTTCAGTGTGGCTATTGTGAAAGCCTGTTGTGTACTGCATAATTTCATACGTGAACGTGACGGTTATAATTTTCATAATTCTTTGAGTATAGCTGGTTTAGAAGATCCTCCTGAAGAAGCAAGTTTGATTTCGATTGGTGCAAGACGGTCACAGGGACAATTAAGCGGAACTACGATACGGAATATGTACACTGATTATTTTATTAGCGATGAAGGTGCAGTACCATGGCAAGATTCTAAAATTTAGGGTACCGACCTAATTACATGTTCTACTGTTTTACTGTTCTATGTACCGCGGCACGGTGGGCCGAATATGAAAAAAGCAACTTACGATTTTTTTTTTCGAAACGTCAATTTTTTGTTCAGCCAATAGTCAGAAGCCGTCAATACAATGAACATTTATTAATTGTATTTTTTTCTAAAAACGAATATTTAATGAGATATGATGACAAATTTTGAATTCATAAGTTCCTTTTTTTCGGCCCAACGTGCGCCGTGAAGATAGCCAGCCCCATGTCGCGTGCCCACGTTTTAGGGTGCTAAATCGTTAGTTCCAATAAGTAAAAAAATCGTAAGAAGGAAAGCGGAACAAACGAAAATTACATCAGAACTTATCACAACTAACGATTTAACACCATGAAACGTGGGCACGCGACATGGGGTGACATCTTTACAGCGATGTTTTATGTGTAATCCTAAAACAAATACATAATTCTTAAATAAATATAATAAATTACCTGCCAGGTTTTTTTCCTTACTGGGTTTTTCATTGAAATTTGGTTTGTTTTTTTTTGAAATTTGAAAAAATTTGGCACAATTCATCCCAAGCATTTCTTTTTAACACTTGTTTGAATATTCGGGCAGTAGTGAATTCCATGTAGTGGGACGATTGTTTATTTCTGTTATAAAGCGGTCGGTGTCAAAGGGTTCCATTTTAAACCAAATACACGCGCAGCACACAATAAACTATTATTGCAACTGAGGCGCGGGCGGTGCAGTGGTGGCGTGAGCGCGTTCCCCCCCTGCCCCTGCTCCGCTCCTTTGTACGCGCGTTTGTATCGCTTCAAACGCGCGTATACGCGCTTCATGCGCGCGCTTGTATCATCAATGCAAACGCAACAATCAGCGTCTACGGCGCCGAAGACGCGCGTTCCTGAAACGCGCGTCGTCTGCGCGCTTAAAATACGCCGTGTGCTATGGGCCTTACATTCCGCCTGAGTTAGAAGCCTACTTGCGTAATCTATTGGGTTTTCCTCTTCACCCTCTCCTTGCACGAGTAACGCACCAAGGGCGTAATTGCTCGCATCTGTTTTAATAGTATAACCCTTGGTGTAGTCTGCTTGCTTGAGTATTGGGGTAGATGTGAGATGATCCTTCATAGCTTTGTACGCCTTTTCTTGTTCCCACTTCCACTTCCCGTGGACTTTGAAGTCGTAATTTTTTTTCGCTCTCTGAGAAACTGAGACCTTAAGTTATGCATTTTCCTAGGTATATCTAATGTAATCGCGATAGATTCTCATGCATCATTTTTTTTATTTGTTTTTTATAATCACGATGTGAAGTGTCCCACAATAATTGCGAATTTTGATATATCTCGATCAGGGTCAATGTTTTCTCGTTGGACCACACTACTGCCATTATCGGAACACAAAGCGACGCACGTTCACACCACTCAAAGCCTGTCCGGCGACTGTCGAGGGACACGAAGGTCGCGCGCGTCGACGCTTGCAGACCGTCAACTAGCGACAAGTTGCGCGACCCGTAAATGTCCCAAGCGACGTCGGGCGGCATCGCGCGGGACACGTGAATTTCGTGTCGAGCGACAGAGTCGCGCAACAAATGTGCCCTGTTACAAAATGAAAATGCGGCTTAAAAAACAGAATAAAATAAATATTTAAGGAGAGACGATGGTAAAGGCAAGGGATAATGTTATTCAAAACACTGTATATGAATTTATTTTTTATTGCCCTTTTAATAGTATTGTTTTTGTCAAAAACGTTCGATTTTTTTCTTTGGGTTCCGCTAAATTTTTTGGTGGTGAATTCTTATTTTCAAATATGCATGACATAAAAACTATTTGTTTTTATTAACAAATTTCTGTGATCATCACCATATTAAATTCATTGTTCCAGTGCAGTGATCGAATTTCAAACATATGAGAAGGCAAAAGTGCTTTTGAAACTTGCAAAACCATTATGTGCATATTTTTGGGGGTCCCAATGGTATTAGACCCAATTTGAAGAAGTTTTTCTCTTAAAACCTTTTCTGATGAAACACAAACTGCATAAACGTCAACGGCAGCTACATTTTCTTTTTCGTTTAAAAAACTTAAGTAGGCCTTTGCTGAAGTCCGATGACTGTTGAAAATATATGTCTTTAAGTGTTCTGAAATGCTGAAGAATGTTTCTAAAACGCAGCCTTTGCATAACCATCTCACATTATTATGCAACAGTAGATCATAATATTGTGCGTCAGCTTCTTCAAGAAATGATTTCAATTCACGATGTTGCAGTGATGATTTCGCACGAAGAAAATTTATTATTTTCATCACTTCTTGCATAATACGTTCAAAATCTTGATTGAGTTTGCAGCAAAGCACAGTTTGGTGAATAATACAGTGGTATCATCATCATCATCATATCATCACGCCAAGTCCCTAACGGGGTAGGCAGAGAGTATAGAGCGCCAGTTCTCTCTAGACTTACAGACCTCTTTCGCTTCGTCCACATTCATCAGTCTCTTCATACATGCTCGTCGGTTTCGAGTACTCTTAACGTTCCCGTCCTTCAGAGTCCGATCTATTTGATCCAGGTAGTTGGAACGTGGCCTTCCTCTGCCTCTTCTTGCACACACTTTTGCTTTGTATATCTGTTTCGTCAATCTTTCTTCACTCATCCCATACAGTGGTAGGAAATCAAATTTTCATTACATCTTGTATACTCAACAGGTGCACTAGTCCATTTTTCCTCCCAACCATTGCTGGCGCACCAGTTAAGTTTTTGACAATAATAGTCAAATATAATTCTCAATTGTATTATGATAGTTATGAGTCTATGCATATTTGTATTTTATTATAGATTACAAACATACAAACCTCTATATTTGTGTTTTTCAAGCTAAGTAGGTTTTCGCTTGACAGGGCAAACTTCTTTTCTAAAGACTTTAGAAGTTCTTCAATATGTATTATAATTTTTTTTTTAACCTACAATTCCGAGTTTGTAGGCGTTTGATTTTTAAATGTTGTTTTCTTATTTTGCTTTGAGTCCATTGTAACATCATCATTAATTTTTGTTTTAATAAACTTTGCGTTGACGTAGAATTGTTAGTTAATACGCAGTCCTTATCTTTAGCGGTTTCCTTTGACGGCGCACAGTGGTCGATTTGAAATATTTAGGCGGCCAAAAATATTTTGGATGTTAATGGCTTCGAAAGACTGTATTTTAAAAAACTATCTATTTATTTTAATAATAAATAAGAAAAACATATATTTTATAATAAAAACACATTTTATTCTCATAAATCATAAATAAATAAAATTGCATTAAATTGTCTTATTAAAAGGTGTTTTTATTAAAAGGTGTTTTTATTAAAAGGTGTTTCTATCTCGATTTCTTCATGCTCAATACTTGATTGTCTGTGGGGCTGGGCAGGTTCTAATAGTTCTATAACTTCACAGGAAAAAATCTTGTGTGAAGTTTTGTTTAACGATCTTTCACTACTTACGAGTGGATCTGAAGTAAGAAGCAATCTTTGATAAATATCACGGTTGCATTCTTCCCATGAAAATTTTCTTGAAAAATTCTGTCTGTATGACCGAAAATGTTATAAAAATTTTTAACAAAATACTTTGAACTGCTGTCTTTAAGGAATAAGCGGGATTCTGCGGGATGTTTTTTTTTTTAAAAGCTGAATGTGTAACGTATTCAATAAACAAAAAATATTATCCGGACGAATCCTGATCCATAACAAAATTGCTTTTGAAATTAAAAAAAATATTTTTTTATGTGAAAAAGGGTATGTTCAACTACCGAAAAATATAACGAGATTAAAAATAAAAGTTAAAACTTATCTATTTAATAAAAGCTTACTTGAGCTATGGGAATCACTCACTTTCACTTCACTACACAACTTAAAATTGACATACATACGTATTGCGAAATTTGATATAATTTCGGCACCCAAATAGAAATACGTATCAAGTCAACGATCAAATTGCGTCTAACTGCACGGAAGCGGTGACGTATGGTTGCTGAAAAAAGGGTGGGGGGTAATTCGCGGAAGTGTTTACTATACGTAGACGTCAATATTTTGTGCCTACTACGTATTTAAGATTTTGACTTTTGGCCGCCTAAATATTTCTAATCGACCACTGTGCGGCGTCATGTCCCGAAGCCGTTTCCTAGACGGCCCTTGGTCATTTTTGTTGTCCTGTAAATAATACATATAAGCTATAGCATAACGTAAGCATAATAAAGTCAAATTGGAACCCTACTTTTTTGGAGTTGGTTAATATAACATTTGCATTTGTATTTATATTTTTTTTTAGTGGGAATAGCATGTTCATTTAAATATCTGTATCCTTTTTTTGAAATCTGTATATATTTTTCATCAAAATGTTCTGAACATATGGTACTAGATTTACAAGGCATCCAATATTGTTTGCCTGTAGCTCTTATCCATTCTTCCGCTTTAGATGGATCTTGAGGAAATCTGAAATTTTAAACCAATATGCCAAAAAAAATAAAATTATATTATTGTATCGATATCTGGGACCGACCGGTCTGGGTTTGGAGGCTTTGGGACAGCCCCGGCCGGGTGGCCTTCCTGACGGTATACCACGCAACTAAGGGGCGAGTCGGCGAGCGTGCGGTCCTTAGGGCGCGAGCAGTCGCTCGTCCCATGATCTCCCAGGCATTTGACGCCCCTGGGTTTTGTGTTGCAGTTACGCGAAGCGTGCCCGTATAGTTGGTAGTTGTGACACTGCCCTATAGGGCCGCCCTTGTGGAGGGTTTCAACCCTTATGCCAGACCGGTGGCATAAGGTTTTTATCTTAAAGACGGCTTTGCCGTCGGGGAGTTCTCGCAGATGGCGAGAAACATGTTGAATGCCTCTCCGGCATTTTGTCGGTGCATGCGGTGCACCTCCTTCACCGCGACAGATCATCGCGACAGAGCCTTCAGATCATCTTTGATCGACTCGGTATCGATTTCGCAAGGGACGCCGCGGATGACAACCCGGGGTAAACGGTCCATAGTCCGGAGTAAATGGTAGCGCGAGTGAAATTTATGCGGTTGGTTTTGCACCAACCGGAGATTTCCGTCCACTTGGACTTTGTGTGGATGAAAACGGGGGGGCACGAGCGCGATGGGGGAGAGCCGGCTAGCCTGAGTGGCTTCGGCTTCCGGAGAGACGAGGGTGGCGGAGGAGTGGGCTACCGGGGAGGACTGTGCGGAGGGCACGGGCACGGTCTTGGGGGCTTTAGTGGGGGGAAAGGTGAGGGGGAGGCCTCTGTTTACCCGGTCTGCTTCTACCCTCGTCCGTCGGTGGTCAGCGTTATCCCCGCACTCAAGGTCCTCCGGGTAGAACGTCTCCGCCAACACCCTAGCCGACTCTTGTTGAGTCATCTCCTTCCCGTCCTTCACTAGGGGTAGGTCCTCATACCGCTTCGAGGTCTTCCCTATCACCCTGTAGATCCCCTCCCAAATGCCTTCCTTGTCCTGCCTCCCACAAAACTCTTTCCAGCTGTTAGTCTGGGCCAACCTCGCCATTGCCTCATACTCCTGTTTGCTATGCAGGTACTCATCGACGACACCCGCCCTCCGACACGGTGCTGCACATCGGATCCTGCGCTTCCGGGTGGCGACCCCTCTCTTCTTGGCCGCCAGCTCCTCGGACCACCACGGCACGGTGATCTTTTCGGAGGCTTTCTTTTTGGGTATACAGAGACCACAAGCCTCCACAACACAGGCCGAGTAACCGTTGACGAAGACATTAAGTTGTTCTTCGTCTTTTATTTTGGCCAGTTCCTGAAGGGAGATGTTATTATCAATTTTAAGCTGGCCCAGTTTCTCATGAAACTGGGACTAGTTAGCTTTCTTAGTGTTGTAGAGCCTCGTGGTTCTCTGTATCCCAATGCCTTTAGCTCTCTTTAACCTGAGGCTAAACGTGATGCCGTTGTGGTCCGAGCTGGGCAAGCCCTCCTCCACCTTCCTGTCCTCCACCAGGTCGAGCAGGTCCGACGTGCAGGCCGTTACGTCGACGCAACTAGTGAGGCGTCGGCCTCCCCGAACGACGTCGAAGGTCGGCACCTCGCCGTCGTTGAGCACCTGCAAGCCCAAGTCCTCCAGAGCGCCTGCCATCTCCTCACCCCTGTGGTCGACCCTTCCGCTACCCCACCAGCTGCTTTTCGCATTTGCTCGAAATAGTAACTGACGGCCACGATCTCCCAGGAGCTGGTTCGGATCCTCACCACCACGATGTTGTTGGTGGTGAGTTTTGGGCACTGTATAATGTCTATGTCTTTGTTGAAGACAGCAATTGCTGCCTTCACAGTGCCCTCCCCGTTACCAGTGTTCTGGAAGATCCTGGCCCCCCGGTACTGCCTCATGCATCGAGCCCCACCCACGTAGGGTTCCTGGATCAGAGCGACGTCGATGCCTCTCCTGTCCGCCTCGAGCATGAGCTCGCAGGTGGCAAGGTTCTTGCGCTGCAGATTGGCCTGGGCTACCCTGGACGGCTTGCTACTGGTGGGGTTCCACGTGGTGCCCTTAGCAGTACGCTATACTGGCCCTGGCCAACGCATTGTGGTCAGTCCTGTCCAGTTTGGCGCTACTGCAATTGCAGCACGATGGGAGTGCATTGGCGAGCCAGTTAGCGCACTCGGACTTAACGTGGGCGCCCCCGCAATGGCTGCACGTCCTTCAGTGCCAGCAGCGGGTCCTTGTTTTTTACGTCCTCCACCGTGAGCCGACCACCTACTCTACCCAGGCGCTCCTTCAGCTTGCGGCGTTCCTCCTCGGAGCCGCACCCTAGGATCACCTTACGATCCTTGGCCTTCCGCACCCTATCCACTCTTACCCACCCGTCCTTGGCGTCTATGGCGGCCCTCACCTGTGTGAGGACCTGCTCCCCCGTCTCTGAGTCGTCCTTAGAGGCGACAACGACCGAGTGCAGCGTGGGCCGCGTTGGGGCCACCCTTTTGGGGCCTCCCGCTACTGCACTCGCGTACGTTGTCGCCTCCAGGGCCGACGCCTGCTTCACAAGCAGCTCCTTGAGCCCCGCCATCCTCTCATTGCTCTCTTTGAGCAATCTCCCATGTTCCTCCAGCTTATTGAGGATGGCCAGGCCTTCCGGAGCCACTCCGCTACCTAAACCGGCCAGGGGGGCAGGAGGAGGGGGGGTCTCTACGACGTCCTCCCTTCTCCTCTCCCCCTTACCCATTGCCGCCTCTGCCTCCTTGACCAGCTGGTACATTCTTTCGATCGCCTGGGTAACTCCCGTCTTGATATCCGTTTTCAAGTTCCGGGAGTTACCCAGGTGCAGCTTGGCCTTGTTCAGGCAGGCCATCGCCTCCGCGGTTCGGCTCGCATAGGTCGACACCTCCGGCGAGCCCGCGACGCCCTCCGCCTGCGCACTGCGGGCAGCATCTCTGCCCTGACTTTGCCCTTGCGCCTTTGGCTTGGGCCTCGCGGGGCCCACAAGAGCCGCCGCTGGGGTGGGGGTCGGGGGTTTCGGTTTATCCGTTACCGTTCCTACCGATCCCGACTCCCACTCCCCTATGCTTCGTCGCACCTGCGAGGTGCCTGCTTCCACAGCCTTTTCAGGTGTTTTTGGCGGCTCGCTGCCTTTGCGGCTGGTCTTTGCCGGGGTGCGAAAGCCGAACATTGTATAAATTTGTTTGGGGCGGAACACTGACTATGGTAAAATATTAAGTTTGTATAAGTTATATATTCACCTTATAGCATAGAAAACCTAACGTAACAATAAAACAGTAAAATAAAATGTTGAGCTACTTTTATAATTAATTTGGTAACCAACAGTTGTAAAAACTGTTGGCGTATAAGTCGGTAAAAGACACTCAAGTCGTAAATTAGAATGAATAAGATAATAAATCAATAAAATATCACAATTTTGAGTGCCCAAAAAGACACTCAAGTCATAAAAGAGAAAAGAATATAATGATCACAATTTTGAGTGCCCAATAAGACACGCAGGTCATAAAAGCTAAATAAAAATTAATTCCAAATAGTCAATAATTATTGCTAAAATGAGGGCCCAATAAGGCCCTGGTCCTTAAATCTAGTGCCTTAAATTGGCGAGGTCATCAAATAATTTGTCAATTTAAAAAAATATAAAATTATAAAAATAAAAATAATAATAATTAATAATAATTATTATTATTTATGATTACAATTCTAGGTGTAGCGCCCGTCCCAATACCCAAAACCCCGAGTCGCTTGGTGAAGTGGTTCCGGAGATATCAAGTTTTTTAGAAAACCGGAAACTTTTCGGTAAAAGCCGGAAAAACCAAATAAGCCAATTTTAATGTTACAGTACCCAAGTTTGGGCTCAAACCAATGAGTACCACTGGGTGAGTCCGAATCCGAGGTCTAATGTTGATATTTAATAATAATAAAAATTTTAATTTGAAAAACCCAAAAACTTGATAGCTCCGTCACCGCAAGCCAGGTAATTTAATAACTGACGTCGGCGGGGTCCGGCACAGCCCCGACAGTTAACCCAAAAAGTTTTTTTAAAATTAAAAAAAAAAAAATTATAATAATAATAATAGTTAAAAAAAATTTTAGATATGGGACTGTAGAGGGTGTGACGCCCTCGCCGACGTTCAAAACCCCGGGACGCTAGGCCGAGTGGTTCCGGAGATATTGACTTTATAAGGAAACCGGAAACTTTTACGGTAAAAGCCGGAAAAGCTAAAATCGCCAATTGGAGAGCTAGGAGACCCGGATTTGGGCTCAATCCAAGGGAAACCCACTAGATGAGACCGAATCCGAGGTCTATTTTGGATATTTAATAATAATTAACAAAAAATTTTTGAAAAACGCGAAAAATCTATATCTCCGTGACCAGACGCCGGAAAAATTCGGAAAAAATACGAATATTATTGGAGGACAAAGCTCTACAAATTAGGAAATTAAAAAAAGAAAATTCAAAAGAAAAATATTGAGTTTTCGTATGTTTTCCGAATTTTTGGTTTTTTATAAATAACTCAGTGAAAAATGATAGTAAAATTCTGGGAGTTGGTGCGTTATGTTACTCTTGGAAGCGCGCACCGAGCTGCTATTTTTGTTCTCCGAACGGTTAAGCGGTTATCGGAGATAACCGCCGCGAAGTTGAGATTTTAAAAAGTCTGTGATTTCGAAATTAGAGGTCTAAAAATTTTGGAACCTTTTGTGGTCTTCTCTCCTGGTAGGGGTCCTTGTTGGAGAGGAGTTTCAGCACTCTGCTGCTACTTCTTCTTGATTTTCACCAACACGTGCTTTTGTTTTTTTGCCAATATTTTCGGAACCCGCGATCAGAATTGGGTTCTAATGGTGCAGGCAGGTAGGCAGGGTTGGTACCCACCCCGGGCAGCCAAAACAACAGGGAGGTATCGATTTAGTTTTCGAGATATTTGAGTTTTAGTCGAAAAATTTTGCACTTGCACGTGGTTTTAAGTGTTTTTTGGATTTTGTTTCCACAGGGATGTATTTTGGGGGAAAATTTTTGCACAATCGGGTAGCCGTGAATGACCCGCACAATTTGGTGTATCACTTCACTGTATTGGAGCACTTTTATAAAAATTTCTTGTTTACGCGTAATTTTATGGACGGAACTCTACGAAAACTCGACCGTTCGGAGTGAGATTTCGAGCGCTACTGGGCTGCCCGGTTTGACCGGCGGGGGGGGCCTTGCACGCCTTGTTGCCGGTTTTGTGGCCAGCAGGCTTCTTGGCCTCGGCGCACAGGGCGCAGTGCGGCTCAGCCTTACACTCGCGCGCCTTGTGGCCGGACTGGCCGCAGCGGTAGCAGGCGTCGCTGCGGTCCACCGCCGAGGCGCACTGTGGCGCCATGTGGCCGGCTCTTAGGCATCTGTAGCAACGAACGGGCTTTTGTACTAGGAGCTCCACTCGCGCACTCATCCAGCCTACTAGGAGCCGGCCTGCCTGGGCGAGAGCCTTGGCGGTCGCCACCGGGCAGCGCACCCAAATGGTTTGCAAGCCTGAGGGGGCCAGACGCACCTCTCCCGCCTTCACCGACCCCTCGGCGCAGCCGGTCGCGCGAACGATAGCCACCACGACCTCTGCCGCTGTCACCGATTCGTCCAGCCCTGAGATGCGCACTTCCGCGCACCTTTCGGGTCTGGACACTCGCACCACCTCAGGACTTAGCGCCTCGCGCAGTTTTGTTGCAAGGGCCTCTGCCTTGTCGGCGCTGGACTCTCCGCCCACCTCCAAAATGCGGGCCCCCGTTGCTGCCAGCCTCAGGCGGACGGCGGGGATGCCGAGGGCCTGGAGAGCTGGGCCCAGCTTTGCTTTTGCCTCAGTCATGACCGAGGCATACGTCACCCCTTTTTCCATCGCAGCTGGCTGCAGTGTCAGTACAACTGCAGCCGTGCGAGGGGGGCGCAGCTGCATCACTCGCGCGGGCTTCTTCTTGGCCTTTTGGGAGGCCCCGTTGCCGCCCTTCCTCCCCTTTTGCGCGGTCTTGGATGGTGGTGGGGCCGGTGCCTTCTTCGCTGGCTTACGACCCACCACCTTTGCCCACGATGTCGAGGCAGCTGCAGGCGCCCCTTGCGGCCCTCCCGCCGAAACCACCGGTAGGTCGGGCACCGGTGCAGGCCCAGCACGCCTGTTTTTGGCGCGTCTCGTCGGCGCAGTTGTCACACCTGTCATCGGTGCCTGCGCCGGCGGAGCTAGAGCCCTGAGCGGCTGCGGTGGCCCCTTTGCGCCAACCACACACGCCGCAGCGCGCTCAGTGGGCTGTAGGCGTAGTCGCCTCTCCAGCTCCGCAAATTTCTGCTGCATGGCCGCCATGACCACGGCGGCCACGCTTCCCGCATCAATAGCTGCCTCTGCAGGTGCAGGCGTCGGCGACTGCTGCTGCGGCCCGGGTTTAGCCAGCTCGTTCCGCAGCGTCGCCAGGTCCGCCCTGAGCTCCGCAACTTCCTTGCGCAGGCGGTCGTTGTCTGCCTGCAGCTTTCTTATCTCCACCGAGACGGAGCTCTGGTGGAGCATTCTGGTAGCCTCCCTGATGGAGGCGACGGAGTCCTTTAGGGTCCTCTGGCAAGTCCCCTTCAGGTTCATGCTCTTGGCCGCCACCTCCAGAATGGCCTCAAGGTCACCCTCTACCTTCTTGTGCAGGCACAGTTGGTTCACGGAGCCTCACGGCTTCCGCGACGGCCCGGTCAGCAAGCTCTGCCTGCCTCGCCTCCTCCTCCGTGACCACTACCGCCTTTTTCTTGCCCTTGGCCTTCTTGGCCTTGGGCTTACCAGCAGCTGTAGCCTCCTCCTCGCGCCCCGACGTAGCTGATGCAGCTGACGCAAAGCTAGCGTCACTCTGCCTCCCTAGCTTCAGCAATGGCCGCCTCTATCGCGGGGGCCAACTCAAACGCTAGGTGCGTTTGAGTTTGCCCCCGCGATAGAGGCGGCACACAACAAGAACAACCGGACGACATCCAAGTCAAATACAATATTTTCAGAGACAGCATTAAGAATGCCAGCTATAGAATGTGAACAACAAAGAATAGAATGAAAAAGCTAAGTGACCGCTCTTGCCAGCTTATAGAAAAAGACAGACATTAACCATCCATACTCCTGAATACAGTGCAATAGATAGACAAGTGAAAAGAAATATCGCAAAGATTATCGCCGTTATAATATGCGCGTAGTCCAAAAGGCATTAGAAAAAAACAGCTCCTTAAGAACGGCCATCAGGGGTGCTGACACAGGCAAATCCTGCATTAACAACTTGAAGGATAGTAGTGGGGAGAAATAAAGCGATGGAGACAAGTTGCTTGCGATATGTACGGAATTTTACCAGAATTTGTACTCAGGTGGTGATACACCAGCCACAGTATATGACGCGCAGACGTGTAAGGCCAAGAAGAAGATGGCGGGACGAACTGGACATGCACCTGAGCAATTGGTCGGAGGTAGCGCTCGGTCGTGGAGGGTGGAAGGACAAGAGGGAGGCCTTTGCCCAGCAGCAACAATTGGCTATAAATAATAATCATAAAACTGCTATACTCACTTAGTGTTACCAGTGCCAGATTTTTTTTTATTTTCTCACTACCACTCACTTCTCAGTAAACAGCACGGAGTGTAATGTTTGGTGTTTTGTTGTTTTTATATTCCCTCATCTTTCACAGCGCTCCATGCCTCTCACTCATAGACCACATCCTTAGACACTTACAATAAGTTTTTCTACCTATACCTATTTTCTACACTAGAAAATCCGATATATCGACTTTATTAGAAAACCGGAAACTTTTACGGTAAAAGCCGGAAAAACCAAAATCGTCAATTTTAACGCTAGGAGACCCGGTAAAGCCGCTTGATGAGAACGAATCGGAGGTCAAATTTAGGTATTTAATAATAATTACTAAAATTTACTTCAAAATCGCGAAAAATCTATATATCCGTGACCAGGCCCCGGAAAATTTCGCAAAAAAATATGAATATTACCGGAGAACTGTGCTCTACAAATCAAAGAAAGAAAAAAGAAAATTCAAAAGAAAAACTATGACTTAATGTTTTCCGAAATTTTAGTTTTTTAATTATAATACAATAATTAACAGTGTTAAAAATCTGAGAGTTGGGGGTTATGTTCTCCTTGGGAGCGCGCACCGAGCTGCAGTTTCTGTTTTTCAAGATATATGGGGGTTTTTGAAGTAACCGTTGTGAAGTTTGAATTTTGAAAAGTTTGTATTTTCAAGTTTTGTATTTTCGAAAAATTTTGGAACCTTCGAGGGTCCACTTGCCTATTGAGGGTCTTAGTTGCTACAAAGTTTCAGCTCTCTATCTCTTCTCCTTCTCACTTTTCACCGACACGTGGGTTTGTTTTTTTTCCTGGATATCTCGGGAACGCGCGGTGACAACCGGGTTCCGGTGGTGCAGGGAGGTAGGCAGGAGTGATACCCACCCAGCGCTGGTAAAAAACCAGGGGGGTATCGATCTGCTTTTCGAGATATTTTACTTTTGAGTTGAAATTTTTACACAAACACGTGTTTCTCACTGTTTTTCACTGTTATTTTTCACGGGGGTGAAAACCAAGGGAATTTTTTTACGGGATCGGGTAGGCACCACTGATCCGCACAATTTGGTACCACTTTCACTGGTATCCGAGCACTTTTGTAAAATTTTCTTGTTTTGTCGTATTTATCGGGTCGGAACATTCGATTTTTCAAAGTGCTCCACTTTGAAAAATCGACTGTTCGGGCGAAATACGGAGCGCTAAAAAACATATATTACATGTTGTTAAGACATTGTAATAACTGTATGTAATTTTAGTACTTTTCATAAAGTGTTTGACTGCTGTTTGTATGAAATATTGACATAGGCTTAAGTATTTATTTACTACGTGACATAAATTAATAAAAATTACAATAATGTATTATCATTCTAATGGTAGTGTGATGATAATTTCACACTATCCTTAATGAGGATAAGATTATATGTATATAATTAATTTTACACATTGTAATAACTTTAAGTAATCTTAGTAGGTAGGTACCTGTACATGAAGTGTTTAGCTGATGGTATGAAATATTGATATAGGCTAAGTATATGTAATACGTGAGATAAATAAAAAAATATATACAACTGAATTATTACTGTTTTTTATTATTTAACATACATCTCCAAAATACGCAGCGATTGTAATCATAGGTTCACCAGTTTAAAACGGCCAAATGCTCGCTCTTTGCATATTTCACAGAGTGAGATGAAAGAAGAAACTCCATGGTTACTCTTTTCAAATCATACATACATACATATCATCACGCCAAGTCCCTAACGGGGTAGGCAGAGAGTATAGAGCGCCAGTTCTCTCTAGAATTACATACCTCTTTCGCTTCGTCCACATTCAACAGTCTCTTCATACATGCTCGTCGGTTTCGAGTACTCTTAACGTTCCCGTCCTTGAGAGTCCGATCTATTTGATCCAGGTAGTTGGAACGTGGCCTTCCTCTGCCTCTTCTTGCACACACTTTTGCTTTGTATATCTATTTCGTCAATCTTTCTTCACTCATCCTTTCTATGTGTCCAAACCAACGTAACATGCCTTTCTTCATCTTTACAATCACGCCCTCATTCACGCCAGTTGATTTGCGAATCTCTTCATTGCGGATTCGATCTAATATCGTTACGCCGCACATTTTCGAAGAGATCGCATCTCGACTGCATTCAAGCTATTTTCATACTTCCTCTGACATACCCAGGATTCGCTGCCATACAATAAGGTAGGTACCAATATCGCGTTGTGGACAGCAACTCGAGCATTCTTGCTCAGACTTTTACTGCCCATCAACGCCGACAAGGCTCCATTCACCTTATTTCCAGCAGTTATCTTTCTTTCAATATCTTTTTCATACTTTCCATCTCGTTTCAAATCATTAGGTGTAAAATAGTAATATGTTTACGTTACAGCTTAGTTAGTACTTAAGTATGGGGGAACAACGTAGGGCCGACAACAGGTCCTGGCTTACTATACAAATACCAAGAAGAAGAAGAAAACCAAGAACAAACGCACAATTCCATTAGTATACTTTATTAATAGTTAATCATTAATTTATGTTTATTACTAACCATCAAATCATTAGTACAATCATTGAGCTGAGCCGCTAGCAAGCATTCGTCTCTATTTCTTATACTCATTTCAATGCACCGATCTAAATTTTTCTCCAACTTCTTCATGAGTTTTGTTTCTTTGGCGTAGAACTTTCCCACTAATGTCAACAAGTTTTCTGGAAGTATATATAGCTGATACATAAAAATACTTCAAAGAAGATGCATTTTGTAGAAACCATCAATTCAAAGCTGAAAGGAAGTTTCTGAGATTTGAGTGGTAAAAAAGAATTCAGTTGGAATATGTAATAAAAATACAATTAATGCACAGCACAAATACAGGCATTAGTCAAAAGAAACCATGGCAATATATACAAACAAGTTCATGGAAGAGTCTCTAATGGGGTAGGTAGAGAGTATAGAGAGCCAGCTCTCTCTAGACTTGCATACCTCATTCGCTTCGTCCACATTCATAAGTCTCTTCATACATGCCCGCCGGTTCTGTGGAATAGCTTTGTCCCTACAAATTAGGAGATACTGATTAGTAAGATGCACTGAAAGGTTAGTTCAGTCTAATTGTTATTAGTTCAATATTATTATTTATATTTTTTTAAGCGGACGTATCTAAAATCAAGAGAGAGCTGGCGTTCTACTCCCTCTGCCTACCCCGTGAGGGACTGCGACAGGCCAATATAGACTTGACAATTAACAAGATAAGCTCATCTTGGACACTGCTTCGCTTTATACATTCTTTCTTCTTAAATTCTATCTTTTTTCAACACACTTTCAAAATAATTCAATGAAATCTGTATAAGTGTATCTGAAAAAGTGTAAAAAGTGGTATAGAGACATACAAATTGCTTTACATGCTCAAGAAGTTTAAGGTTAAGGAGATGACTAGCATTTATCTTTCGACTACATACCTTTATTTATCTTCCCGTTGGCTATCACGCCATTGCGTTTCATTACACAGGCGATAAGACATTCACCGTGGATCGGAGACTCAGTTTTAGGAGATAATCGCTTCACTGGACGTTTATCCTTGGCCTGGACTTCACGTAAACATTCGCTCATATTCCTTTTAAACTGGGTCACGTGATCAGCCACTTCATTAGGAATAGGACTATATGACCAATCGGGTTCGCTATCCTCCGTTTTTTTGTATTGATCTGCTATAAAATATTGATTAAATTTATGATTTAATGTGGTTGTCATACGGTTAACGAAAATTGATTAATATTTAGATGAAGCTTGGCTTTGCCATAAGAAATACCTACAGTAAAAAAGAACTTATTGGTTTCTGATCTAGATGACTTACATTTTACCCCATGGTTCTTCTTCTCCAATTTCATATTACGATTGATTATGGTGTCTTTATCAATTTTTATATGTCCATCGTGCACAGCGTCTACACCCATCATTCTACTCTTTTCTGGTATCTCTTGAATGACGCCATTTGACATGTAAATGGTGAGAGTAAAAAGCAGGAATATCTTTAGCATGTTTAGCTCTGGATGTATTGAATATACGACTAATTGAAATACCTTATCGGTTGAAATAATTGGTAGTTACTTTTTCTACGACTAAGCTATAAGTAATTGCCTTTTAACAAATACATTTTATTCAATCCAATCAATTTCCGAACCAATTTGATTTTATCGTAAGTAATCTTGGTGCTTAATGAAGGCATTCGTTGTATGTAGGGGAGAGTGGGGCTAAAAGTTTTGATTTTCATTTAGCCTCAAAGTTTGGTAAGACTACTTGGCTACGTATTTATTTTTTATACGATGCGATAAAAAAATTACTGACATATGGGCCATTTTACTCGAAACTGACAGCGAAAAAGTGGTCACTTTCTGGATTTTGTTCATATTTGAAATTGTTCATACTGAATTAAAAATATACTAATACGCTCGGGGAGGTGCTCGTTGCGCTGCTGCATGTACAAAGTATTCATTTCTTCATGCACAAATTCTAAAGCCTTTTCGATAGATTCAGGTCGCATGCACCGTATACGTGAGCCCAGTGGATCAACAGAGTCAACGTAAATATGCCTGAAGGGTTAATTTGTTGTATAAAGAGCGTTTAGCTTCAATTGTGCTCGCTACGGTTTCATGCAAACTGATATATGTCATTATAATGCTGAAAAGATTTTGGCATTTTTCATAAAATTCTTGAGGAGTCGCAGACCCTTGGGTGAGGAGAGCCAAATCGTTGTACAAAGAGGTCTCATCACGTTGGTCAGCAAAGTTATTAATAAGAGCGTTGCGGACTCCTAGCCACGTTTCGGAGAGTTAATAGTACGAGCGGCAGACCCTGTCACTTTATTCAATATTACATTGAGTAGCGCTAAATTGCTGAGTTCGTGTCCTGGTTCCCTACTCATATATTGCACAACTAGTTGGTCACATAGATTAATAAATCGGGTGAGAACATTTGAGTTCCCATCGAACTCAGGGACTAGCCTAAGAGCTTTGAAAATCTGATCTGATCTGAATTTATAAGAAAGGAAAGCAACTCTAGATAGAACTAGGTACTTACATATGCATTTTGATTTTTCTGCGTGGATCTATTGTCTTGATACTCCTCTTGACCGTGATTACCGTAGGTTGCGGATAGCTGAAATGCCCGTGATCGATTCACTGACTCTACTTTACAGCTATCCTACCGACTGCGCCAATTATGTTAATCACAGCCGGAGAGTGCAAAAAAATGCAAAATTATATAGTAAAAGTTTATTAAAGAAATTACAATGATAAATTATAATAATTTGAAAGCGACTTTAATGCTCGATGTGGGAACAAGAAGTGCTTGAAAGGGGACGCCACCGGTGTCCAGTGGTCTCGGGCTGTGGAGTTGACCTCGATGTTCAAGTTGCAGCGTAAGCGCCTCGTGTCCATCGATGCATGTTGCAACAGTTTACCGTAAATTGCACTATTGGCAATATCGGGGTTGCACGGTTGTGTAACACTGTTCTTTATATCTATTTTCTATTGTTTTTTCCACTGTTTTGCTGACGTTTTTGATTGGCACTATATTTGTTTATCTGACATTTTATTTGAGGCTAATTTGTTGTGAGATTTCGGTTTGTGTTTTACTGTTTTGTTTATTATTTATTTTTATGTTTCTATATTATAGTTGATTCCCACGCGAGAGGATCCCACCGCTGCCACTCGGGACACTTTTGGCTGTAGGCAGCGTGGTTTGCCTCTTTGTTCACTTTTGTGCAGTTGTAGCAGGGGGGTTCTCTTTCACGGTTGGGGCACTCGCGTGAGTCGTGCTGTTGGGCACAGTGTCCGCAGCAAACACTATTAGTGCAGTCTTGGGCTCTGTGCCCATAGTTTAGGCAGTTGTAGCACTGCAGCAGAAGCGATTGATTGATAACTGTTACGATTTTGTACCCTATGCGTATGCGGGTGTCTACCAGGGCGCGCCAGACTCCTGGGGTACACTGCAATATCACATTGCATACACCGTTTTTATTAGTCTTAGTTCTCCGGTAGACTATATATTTTGTAGATTGTAGACTATATATGAGAGGATCTAATTGGGGTTTATTCTGTCTATAGATAGCCTCTTCTATTTCTGCGTCACTCATCTCATGAGCAACGCCGATAAGCCGTAGCAGTGGGTATCTCATGGCTGGCTCCCCGACAATTAACTGGTTATTTTTCTCCTTGAGAGCTTTTTTCAGGGTTTCACGGCTGTCTTAGTCAGCGCAAGACACTAGCACTTTGCTGTTTTTTGCTGGTCTGATATTACTTATGCCGACGCCGAGCTTGATCACGTCGACGCTGGTTTTGACAGACTGAATAATATCAGTGCTTGTTTGTGTGGCGTCTGTTGACTCCACCAGAATGGGGAAGCTGGGTCTTGAAGTGACTTTGTTTTTAGTGAGGGCTGCTGCGTACGTCAATTGTGGGTTGGTCGCGATAGTTGGTTGCGGTTTATTTTGGAGGTCTGTAACTATTTCCTTGATATCTTCGGTGTCCTTTTTTATTTTATTAATCTCGCTCCTGATGGCCGCGATCACCTCGACTTTTATGTCGACCTCATTGTTCCTCTGTGGAGAGGGTGGGACGACGGCTGTTGGCGCAGGTGGTGCGGCCACCAGGGACGGAATGGAACTGACTAGATCTTTGATTTCCAGCGCCGCGGCTACTATAAGGCTTTTATTGCCGCTAGTGACACTCTTGCCTTCTTGGACTGCAGATGTTATGCTGTCCGCGAGATAGCTTAGTAGCGCGACGCAGGAGTTTATGTCGGTGGTGGATTTTTTCCGACGACTGTGTTGGATAGGCAATTTACTGAGGAGTCCAGAGAGGTATCGTTTGTATTGTATTTCCGACGCGAAATGGCAGAGTTATAGCGGAATTACTATATAACGGGATTTTTGAGAATGCAGCTGGCCGCAAAACAAAAAGGACGGGGTGGGCGGTCTTTAATGTTTTTCTTTTTAAATAAAAATCTGAATCTTTGCTGGAATACGAAGGGGAGGTAGCAGAAGGGGATGGCAAGGTAATCTGGTGAGTATATTTAAGAATTTAGATTTTATAATTTTTTAACTGAAATTTGTAATAAAAATTTGCAAATATTTTATGTTTTTAGGTGAATTTTTCAGGATACGGAGGGAATATGGCAAAACGATCTTCGAAACACTATTACAGACGATGAGAACTATTCAGAGAGGTACGACACTTGTACGACACTTGTATTTTTATATATCTCTGTGGTCAGTACGCGTGTTTAGAGATGACTCATTTATACCGTTATGTATTAGTTTCATGCTTTCGCGATGATTAAGCATGTATTGTTGCATTACGTGCTGGGACATATCGATATCGAATGGATTTCGCGGGTCGAAGTGACCAGTTATAATATCGTAAGGCCTGCATATAGTAAAAGAATGAATCGAACTATTATATGCTAAAATTGCATAGGGGATAAGATTCGTCTTGGTCTTTATGACTTAATTTTAAAATGCGGAGATACTCTAGTAACGTAGACTGAAACCTTTCAACAATACCGTTATCGTTATGACTATGCGGCAAGGTTCTATGATGATGTATTTTATGTAAAGTAACGAATTCATTGAACAATTGGTTTGTAAATTCCGTGCCGTTATCTGAAACTAATGTAAGAGGGAGACCGTGATGAGTACAGAATCTTAGTAACGCTTGAAGTGTGCTAATAGCAGTACCATCACGAATGTGATACGCTTGTGCATACTTAGAGAATACGTCCACGATAGTTAAGTACTTTTCGTTCTGAATCGAAAGTAGATCTATATGGACTTTTTCAAAAGGTTTTGTAGCAGGTGGAACTATATTGAACTGTTGTTTGATGGGGTTGCGGTCGTATTTTGCTTGACCGCAAATGGTACAACTATTAATAAATTTGTAATGTCGTCTTTCATTTTTGGCCAATAATAACGACGGGACAAAGCTAAGTGGCATTCATTTATTCCACGGTGATTAGTTTTACCCTCGTGGTAATGTTTTAATATTTCCTGTTGTCTAAGATACTCTTTCACGTTCTCAACCTCGAATTTGGATAGAACTAAATTCATAGAAGAGCTTTTAAATTTATCTTGGATAACATGTATTATGTCATATAGGGCTAACGGGGGATTTATAAGTAACGCGGTTTTAACCTTCGGATTTACGAATTCTATATTAACGTCAATAATATCGGATTCTAGGTTAGAACTAGATACCTGTACAGCGGTTCTAGTATGTGTATTAAATGGCTTTAAAGCCGTTGGTCGCTTTTTGATATCACCGACAACTGTGATACATAACTGCCGGTGAAATTTATTTAATGGTTCGGCTACGATAGGAATCTCTAATATGGGGTTTTCAAGACTTGTATGCACGGATGCGGTTGAAGAATTTTCCACTGTAGGTGGGTGTTCTGTTGGATTTGCAATTACTGAACAGGCCTTCTCGTTATGTATTTCAATGCAAGACGAAGCGTCTGCATTGCAGTTGCCATTGCCTTTTTTATAAACTACTGTATAATCGTATTCTGAAAGTTTGAGTTTCCAACGTGTCAAACGAGAGTTAGGCTCTTTTAAATTCATAACTGGAGTGGCTCATGATCCGTTACAATTTTGAACTTTCTACCGAACAAGTACGGTCTAAAATATTTGGTTGCCCATACGACAGCGAGGAGCTCCTTTTCAATAATACTATAATTAATTTCGCTCTCATTTAGAGTGCGAGAGGCATAGCAAACCGGTCTATCCGAGCCCATATTTCCTTGCGATGCACCGATAGCGACGTTAGACGCGTCTGTTGTAAGAACAAAGTCTTTGGAAAAATCGGGATATTGGAGAATTGGATCATTTGTTAAAAGCTGTTTGCACTGTTCAAAGCAACTGATGTAATCTGTATCTAATACGATTATCCTACCTTTCTTTAAACACTGCGTTTTATTTATTTATTTATTTTATCCATATTAGAACGGCCAGAAGCCACTTATACTAATAGGTAAACGCTTTCATTCTGTCTTCTCACAGAACTCAGACTCTCTTTGCGTCGCAAGCAACTGCTCGAACCACTCGGCCACCACGGCCTTGTTCCGTGGACCCCTTCTCTATTGATTCGGCATTACCTTCGAGTTGTGATAAGATTTGATTTATGCGGAAACTGAGATGTTTGGGGGACTCTGAATGTGTTATTGTTATATTCGCGCTTTTACATATTTCTATGATGTGACCGTGGTTCTTGCAATATCGGCAGAACATACTTAATTATTTCGGTCTGCTTGTGTCATCACCTGTGGCCTGAAGTTGTTATTATGTGCGGAGGCTCTAAATTAATAATTTTAAGCTTAAGCATTTGACGTTGAGATGTTGTTGGGTCGTTAATACGTTTGTGAAACATATGTTAAATCTTTCTCTGACACTGCTGCATGTTAATAGCTTCATTTAGATTTGATGGGCTGTTGTTACTCAACTAAGTTGTCCAACTAAGTTGGAAATGTCAGGTTTAAGGCCAAGAAGGAATTTGTGAAGTGCCAAGTCTTTCATTGCCGCCATGCGGCTGGGTAATTCTGAGTTGTAATACGACGTACTTGAACACAATAGGTTTTGGCTATTGGAAGCTAATAGCGTTATCACAATTGGAAAGAAATTAATTTAATTTTTTCCGTACCGTCGAATTGTTTAACAAATTATAAATAAAATTCTGAAGTCAACATGCTTTTCTTGTTATAATTGTGAATCCTTAGACAGATCTTGACCATTTTTCAAAACGTACAGGAACCATGCAGAATATATGGAAACAGCGTAGGACTTCTCAATCACCTCTCAGGACATACAGAAACAACGCAGGATTGTTTGTCCACTTCTTTGCAGGCCGTACAGAAAGAACTGGGCAAGACTTCAGGACACGGTCGCCAGAATAAAGAGACGATTCAGTCTTTATGAGTTGGACTCACTAGCACTATTTACACTCGCGGATATGATTTACACTTTTAATAATATGAGCGAACGGAGACGTACCAGGTCCCACCGCTGCCACCAAATTTTTATAAGTATTTCTATTTAGGCTGGCATTCTGGAGGCAAAATCTTCATCCGTAAATATATCAGGGCTGTATGCCTGCCTTTTTAAATGCGTTCATAATGTTATTTGGTGTAGCTGCTAAAGGCCATGCATGTTTGACAATTCCAGGTATCTCATAAATAGACATTGTCTTGCCTTGAAATCAAGGAAAATGATGCTGGGCTGAATTTATTTTCCAAACATTGGACACATTTACCGCAGCTTAATTCTTTTTTTATTTTCCGCACTACAAAGCCTGCTACATAATGTACAACGTGATTTGCGTACTCCGTCAAAGTTCGTGCGCTCAAAACATAGTCGTGGTCAAATATGGCACTCGGCACATCTGTAAGTTCGACAAGCCTACTATTTCCAGTGGTCGAATTTATTATTATTTCTTTATATTTTTTAACATTATAATTGATCTCCTCATATCAACATCGGAGGGAAATCTGAAAATGACAAAAAAAATCATAGCCACACATGAGTTTAAATTATCATACCATGAGCCACACGGATTTTTGACAACTGTCATTTTATTACTCATACTGACGTGGGTATTTATTTCACTCTTAAATATTTAATCCTTCCAAAACTACGTGTAAAGAAAAATAATGCAATAATTTAGATGACGCTAGTTCTATCGATATTCTATCGATAGTTTATTTTTGTAAGCACTATTGCCAATCTTTATATGCCGATCTAAAATTTATAATTTTCTTATAATCGAACTATTTAATTGCATAAAATATTGATTCCAAAACACTACCGTGTACACTTGGCTCAAATAATTCGGTAAAAATGCTAAAATAACCTACAGTGAGAATGCAAAACGGACAAAATTACCATATTTGATTACTTACCGATGGAAGCTTATGATTTCCGCATCATTTTCTTTGCGAGATGAATGTGATTTACATCCCACTATAACGCAGGACATTATTTAATCTTTAAGCTTTGCTATTTACACTAAATCACTGTTCATTTTGTACTATTTTTACAAAAACACGTAAAATCTACGAAGGACTTTAACTCGCTTGCACCCATAAGCATTATACGAAAAAATGCGATGAACAAAGTCATAGAAAAAAACCCTCATTTCAAAAGTTAGAGGGGGAAACACATTTTACCAAATGGAAGCTTATATCTTATATACTATTAACTTTGCGAAAAAATGATGTTAGGAACCTCAATATCATTTGAATTATCGGATCTAATGACATCCGCACGCAGGATTGATGAAATTTTTTTTTAGTTTCAGTTCTATGTATGAGGAACGTTTATTTTTTAAATCTTTTTATAAAAATCGGAAAGCAGTTCATAGAATACATCTTCTCACCAAGTTTCTACGCTGTAAGCTTGATAGTTTCGGATTTATATATTTATTTATTAGCATTAGCACAGAATTAATATAAGTACCAACGTAGCATTAGATAGAATACTCTATCATTCTTATAAATGAAATTAAAATAATACACAAAATAAAAATGCAGTTTCATTCAAAAAACGTATTTATTTCAATCACAAAAAAAAATATAAAGTGGGCTACACACCTTCAGTTTTAACTGCACAGCTCTAACTGTACAGTCAAACTGTTCAGATTTAACTGACATTCCTAGTGTCTACACACCTTCAGTTTTATCAGTTGTGATCTCTTGTCACTCGAAGTGACACGTTGAAATGGCTTCACCGGATGACGCTGTGGCAATTGTTGGACTATTGTGCATTTTGAAAAAAAGAAGACAAAAAACAAAGACAATATGGTGTAAACATTGGCTATTAAAAAGAAAACAATATACGCATAATAATTTATTGAAAGAGCTCAGGATTACTCCAAAAGACTATCATAACTATTTAAGAGCGAGCCGTGGTGGCCGAGTGGTTCGAGCAGTTGCCTGCGACGCAAAGGTCGACTGTACTGTAGTTTTTTCTGAACTTAAGTACAGTGATTAGTCACACCACGAGCTTTACGGTGAAGGAAAACATCGAGAGGAAACCTGCATACGTCTGAGAAGAAATTCAAAGGCGTATGTATAGTCGTGCTTGAGTAACGGCGATGGACTCGCCATCTGTCACGTTGGCACCTAATATACCTCTGGCGGAAAGTGGGTGTGTGGGTATTACCTATACACCTCTGCCTACCCCTTCGGGGACCCTTGTGGTAAGGCGTGAGGATATATTATTAATATATTAACTATTTAAGAATGAATGAAAAAACGTACTTGCATCTACTTGATTTAGTTACACCTATAATAATGAAACAAAATACTGTTATGAGAAGTGCTATATCGCCACATGAAAGGTTAACAGCAACAGTTTTTAGCAACAGGAAGAACCTACGAAGACCTTAAATTTTCAACAATAATATCTCCTCAGTCACTCTCCAGTATTATACCAGGAACGTGTGAAGCAATATATAATGTTTTACATAAGGATTACTTAAAGGTACGTGAGCAATAAAAGACATTTTAATATTTAATAATCTGCTTTTTATTAAGTGTGAGATATAGATTAGAGAGAATGTAATTATTCTTAGAATTCAGAAAGCATCGTAGTTAGATAAGTAGTCAGCAGCTGAATTGGAGCTGGATGCATTATCTGTGGATTCTCAGGTATAGATAACAGAACAACTTGTGATGGTTGCGACTGATTGCGTAAAGGACGTTGTTCATAAACTGGTGATCTACTAGGAGGACTTTGTAGATTAGAATATGGTGAAGTATTCTGAGTAAAGTGATGATAGGATGTAGGAGAATATGACTGATTTGAAACACTTTGTGGAAGGGTGAATTCGGAAAAGGGGCCATTACTGTATGTGATGTTGTTAAACTGCCCAATTCAGCTGCTGCAAGTGCCTCATTTATGATCTTTTCTGCTAGAATCCGTTGCGTCTTAGCCAAATCCCTAAGTTTAAATGCAACAGCTTTACCAAAAATATCGAAACGATCGTCGGGTCGGTTCGGTGGAGGAGGTGGAGCTGGACGTTTAAAATGGTCTCTAACTGATATCAAAACATCCTTTGTAAGAGTCGCTTCAGAGTTCCTTTTTCTTGATGATGAAGAAGTAGCATCAATGGTAGCCTCAGGTGCACTTGACTCTTCAACACCTTGTGCTTCGTGCATTGTTGATTCTTCCACTGCCGATGATGCTGACCCCAGTGAACTATCCTGTAATATTTTGTTTTGTTTCAGTTTCCGCGGTCACAAACGGAATGGAAAAGAATTGCTGCTATATTTGAACAAAGATGGAATTTTCCACATCTGCTTGGGGCGATTGATGGGAAGCACATCTCAATAAATCCACAAAGAGGAAGTGGATCAACATATTTCAATTATAAGAAAAAACACAGCATGGTCTTAATGGCTATAGTTGACGCGCAATATCAGTTCATTTTATGTGATTTTGGAACCAACGGACGTATATCAGACGGTGGAGTCTTACAAAATACAAAATTATTTCAGATGCTTAAGAATTATGATTTGAATATTCCAAAAGAAGAAATTGTGACGAATAGTTCAAGATCTTTACCATACGTATTTGTTGCTGATGACGCTTTTCCACTAAGGACTGATATGATGAAACCATTCAGACAAGCAGAATTAAATACTATGGAGAAAAAAATATATAACCACCGTGTTTCACGAGCGAGACGAATTGTGGAAAATGCTTTTGGCATTTTAGCTACGCGGTTCCGAATATTTCATACAGATATTAATGTACAGACAAACAAAATTGAAGCAATTGTGATGGCATGTTGTGCATCACACAATTATTTGATTAAAACGTTACCAAATTCTTATACCAGTCCAGAGTGTTTTGATCGCGAACAAACTGATAACGGAGTGGTGATACATGGATACAATACAAATGATTCTACCATGGAACCTTTAGAACGAAGAAATATAGGAAACACAGGCCGAACACCCAAAATGATAAAAGACAGGAATTCATGAATTATTTTAACGAAGAAGGACAAGTTTCCTGGCAAAATAATTTTATCTAAACAAATAAGGAACTGTATTTTTATTTATAACTAGCCTTCCACCCGCGTACAAACAGACATTGTTTTTTTGTGTTGATTTGTGTTCTATTACTGTTCCTAAACCTATTATTAATTCATTGATTATTTTGTAAATATATTAAATGTACAGATACGCCATTTTTACTGTTTTATTATATGTATAGATATTGTTATTTATAATTAATAATGAGTATAATAATAATTATAATAGAATATTAGCTTCATTACCTCATCATCATCCAAATTCGTGCGTGACGGTCGTGGTATATTTTGATCGTCCAAGAATCTCAAAAGAGGGTAGTACCATAGTTTCGATATGTCTTCAGCACCTGAACCTGATTTTGTTGAATCCACGACCTTTTTGTGCTCTTTCTTATAAGCACAACGTAAGTTATTGATTTTTTTTATTACCGAGTCCTTGTCACTTGCAGGTTCAATTTCTTGAAGTTTCACTAATAGCTTTCCATATGCTGCATCCTTTTTGCCACGGTCGTGGTAATCTTTTGCTTTAACTTTCCACAAGCAAGGTTCAGAACGATATATTTCTATAAATTCTTCTAACCATTCACGTTGATTTGGCATGGTTATTTTAATCCAGAACGCAACAGAAAAATGTGCTCACTCCAACGACGCTTGGGTAAAACTGACAACTGTGCAGTTTTTTTGCTGCACACCTTTAGTTTTAACTGTACAGTTTTGACTGCACAGTTTTATCTAATGATATTTTGATTAGATTGTCAGTTTAACTGTACAGTCATCAGTTTTGCCTACACACATACGTTTTAACTGAACAGTTCGACTGTACAGTTAGAACTGTGCAGTTAAAACTGAAGGTGTGTAGCCCGCTTAAAGTAAGGTTAGGGGTTATTGACCCTCAAATAAAATCAGTTTCGTAAACCTACTTCTAATATTTGCCCTTGGAGTTACGACTTTTTTAATTTCATGATTAATTCTTATTTTGACATACAAATCAACTATTGACTTAATCAACAAATGTAAATGATTATTTACGACACAATTTTCAATGCTGTGAACAAACAGTTGTTGAAAAATATTCTTACTGTTGCACATGTTAAAGACTTTTATTGTTATTTTTAAAGTATTAATTTCTTTTCCTATTTCGGAAATACCGATCAATTTCAAATTCTGCCTGAAAATTTTTTCAGTGTAAATGCATATACTGATTACATCTG
This sequence comes from Drepana arcuata, assembly GCA_016069955.1. Lineage (NCBI taxonomy): Eukaryota > Metazoa > Arthropoda > Insecta > Lepidoptera > Drepanidae > Drepana > Drepana arcuata. The sequence goes on along the minus strand of JACCPG010002938.1, from coordinate 11,046 downwards.
ACGATGCCCTATATAGCCCACCCCTGTCTTTTACAGATATTAAATGCGCATTTGAATAAGAAGGATAAGATAAAAAACTATCTTTTGAATCAATGAATAACGCTTTGCAACAAGGTTCACAAAGTATAATATTATTCAATCTTCTGGCCACATATCCAGCAATATAAACTACGACCATTTCTGAAAATTCTGACAAATTTGGATTAAAAGAATAGTCGTGGTCAAAATATTCCGTTTCAGTGTTCTCTAGACCAACATCATTATCTCCAAATAATTTAGCTTTTTCAGTCGTTTTATTAATTGCATCGGGATAATTTGGTTTTCCTGAATGCAAAATCCTTATATCATCCAGAGTCAAACAATTTCCGTTTCTACTTATTTTAAATTCGGCATGCACTAATAGTTTTTTGTAAGCGGACATAAAGGCATACGCCGAAGGATTATTATTAAATCCGCCCAAGGAGCGAATGGCACCAAATAAAATTTCGATGTGATCCTGTGATAGTTTGTATACAGGGAGAAAGTAAAATTCAGGTTTTGAATCATACACGTACTTATCATAAATGAATAAAACAGAATTAATACATATTTTAAATCCCAGAAAACCAGTCTTTTTTCTAGAATCTAGCAAAAACGTGCCATCCATCAGTTTAAGACTATTGATATATTCATCTATTTCAAGCAACTTGGCTCTCACTTGCGTAACATTTTCCGAATTTAATGGTTTTTTAAACCATACGAAGCCAGATTTCGAGAGTTCATCATATCAAACAAGTCATTAAATTGTCTGATGAACCTTATTGTGGCGTCACAGTTTTCGAACCCTATAATTTTTTTTTCCTGACATGTTTGCAGAGCATCCGCTACAGACTTACTCAATAACTGGGTAGCCAATTTAACTTTCATCTTTTGTGTTTGATAATTTACATGTGCCACCGTCAGTTTATTAGCTGCGTGCAAACCTTCAATATCCTGCAACTCAAGCAAACGCTCTACAAACATCCAAGAAATTTCATTTCCTTCACTATCTAAAAATACTTTCTTCTCACCCCATGCATTTCTTATAAGTTTGATATAGTGACATGGATCGTATAAAATGGCAACTTCCTGATCATCAATTTTGAAATGGGTCACCAAATTGTCTTTATTTAGATTGCAGCCCAATTTGGTTACCATGGCCGCATTAGCCGGGGCACCATCGAAAGTCAGTGAAATTACTCTTACTCCAGTTTCATTGAGCAGCCGCATACATTGACTGACTAAATTGTATTTCTGTTCTCCCGACAATCCATTTGCCATGAAATACCCGACTGGTATTTTCCACGCCTCGTTCACGCATGTAACCATAAAAGTCAAAGCGTCTGTCGCTAACGGCAATTCATCACTACATTCCTCCGTTGCCAGCCCAAAATTTTAGGAAATCTTAAACAAAACAAAAATTTTTAATTATTCTATTATGTTAAATAATTGTAATAATAAACACAACACGAAATACATTGGACAACTATTCTTTGCAGGAGAACAACTATAATAGCCAAATCAATTCCATTATAAATCAACTTTATTTAAAATCTTTTTTTTTTACCGTAAACCGAAAATATACGATAAATGTGCTACAACACTACGAAGGTAAACAAAATGTCAAACGTGTTATTATCATGGCATTTTTTCACAATTAATAGGGTAAAACACCCAATTGTTGGCACTTTAAGACAGCAATTCCCTTAGCTTTATATTCAATTGCCCAGAAAATCATACTGAAACGCGCTAGCATACAAAAAGTTTTAAGATCTCGATGAAAATATTCTAATCTTTGTTACTACAGTTGTTTTCATGCAATAAAATAGTCATAATCAATATTTTTTACCCAAATTTAAAAAAGCTATCAAAATCCTATTACTGGCATAGAAATTCTCAATATTGGCATGTCACCTTCCAATTCCTTCCAATCTGCGTGACAATATCACGCAGATTCGAAAACATTTTTATTTGTTTTGGATGTGTCAGATTGAAAAAATATGTGTAATTTAAAATATTTTTTTATTTTACTTAATCTCTAATGTAATGAGGGAACTACCGTTAACTTAGAAAATACCTACTTAATGAAATTAGTGAGTATCAAATATATTATTAGAAAAAATAAGCTTATTAGGTACTTTTATCTCCTGCTTTTATATTTGTCCTGTTTCCTTCTTGAAACCCCTCATTTTCTCTTATTAAAACTTCTTATTTTTTAATTCAACAATCATTCGACAACAACACGATTCTCTTAATCTTGTAACACAGGAACTAACAAAACTCAATCATTTAACATCTTTTCAATTTCAGCTACACTGTAATTGCGCTGAATTTTTCGCGCTTTTACTCGACTATAATCAGGAACTTCATCTTCATCTGTATTCGTCGATGATGATGACTCTTTCACGTACAATTTATTTTTCAATTCACGTTTAGCATCAATTTTCTTTGGTTTATCTAGCATTATCTCAGGAATGTCTTGAATTAACTCTCCTTCATCACTTTTTTTCTTCTCTATTTTACATTTTTCGGTATTTATGTTGGTAGAATTATTATATGCATTGTCATTGGAATTCTGAATAATTTCACAATTTTCTTTATTCTTTTCCTGTGTATTTTTATTATTTGGTTTAAGTTTTTCCTTTTTCTCGTCCTTTAGTTTTAAGGGAATATCGATATTCAAGTTTGTAAATTCTTCTGAAAATAGTATTTTTTTTACATTATCGGTATTTTGTAGGTTACTTTTAACTTTAGGTTTAGCAAATTGTTTCTTTTTCTTCACTACTTGTTTAGCTTTTGCTTGTATCTTTTTTTGTTCTCGTTCTTCCTTCCGTTTTTTAATGCCTTCTTCTTTTTCTTTCTTGTCTTTGATTTTTTTGAGTTCTTCTTCCTTAAATTCTCCTGATGTTACAACAAAAGAAGTCTTCTTTGTATTTCTCACTCCTTTTCTTTGAGGAGTTTTAGGAAACACTAAAATATCGTCTAATTTTATTTGGCGCAGATTTGTTTTCAGTGGGGTGGTAAAAGTTGGATTTTTTTCTACCGACAGAATTTCTATTTGGTTCATATCTGTTTCAGGTGGATAAACTATTGCAGGTGTGATAATTTGTTTATTTGAATGGGTTTCGTTGTTTAGTTGAACGTTTTCAGTCCTAGAATTATTTCCTTCTCGGCATGGTTCTATTTCCACTTTGTGAGAAACTTGTATACAATCAATAGTTTGAGAGTCGTCATCTGAATCGCTGTATGTGCTTCCTAAATTTCCTTGAAAATTTGTCTCAATTTGGCCATATTCATTACATATATTTTCTGTATTAAGACACACAATATCTTCGACCAATACTTTTTTCGATAAAATGTAGTCAGGCGTATCATATCCTTCACTAAAAATTATATTCATACTTTCTATGTCCATGAAGTCTTGTTCTTGAATGCTATTTGGGTTGCTTATTTCACTGAGTTGTACATTTTCGTTGCAGTCTTTGTTATCAGTATTGGTATTCTCATTCTCATTTGTTTCGCTGTTTTTCTGTTTTTTTGAATTAACAACGCTTTGGGTTGTCTGTACCGAGTCTAGCTGTTGGTCTTTCTTTTCATTGAAGTAATCCCATACTTTTTTCAAAATCATCTCTGGCATATTCTTTTTCGCAATAATTTCCTCTAATGTACTCGTCCCAACTATTTTTAAAAAATCCCGTTTAGTCAGTACTCTGTGAGTATCTGTCTCTGGGTCTTCATTGACCGTCTTGAATTTTTTTCCCAAGCATTTTGTGTAATCTACTGCATCTGGGTTCCATGGATAAAGGCCAGTGGTACGGAATCCGTTAATAATTGTGTTAGGCTTTACACATTTTTCAACCGTTTTCTGCAAAAGCGGCACAAAATCTGCTTTGGTTAATGCTTTTGCAGGATTATCACGACGCCACTCCAAAACTGTCTTCTGCCATCCTCCTTTAAGAGGTCTAAATGCCGAGACGTCTGCAGGCTGCAGCAATCGCGTACAATTGGGGTACAGAGCTACAAGCACAATATTTAATACAGAGCAAAGCTCGCTAACAACGTACGTCAGATGTGTCTTGTGCCCATCCACAAATAATATAACTGGGAATGGTACTCCTTTTTTTATTAAATGTGGATGCAAGACTTTTTCAATGTATTGAAAAAATATTTCTGCTTTCATCCATCCATCCAGTATGGAAAAATCACCATAGGCGGAGTAGTTTCACCATCGGCAGCAAAAGTGAACATCACTGTTAGTGAGGTTTTTGCTGGAGCGTGGTCTACTTCATAGACACTTTTAGCACCCTTTGGTGCTAAAACAACGCCAGTTTTTGCACAAAGGACAAAATTAGTTTCGTCTCCATTTAAAACCCTTCTAGGGTCTAGCAGTATTTCAAAGAGATTCTGTTCTTAGAGGTATTCCTCAATATCTTTGAACCATCCTTTTATATCATTCTCTGAAACTGCTGCACTCGCGGATGTCACAGCTTCTGGAGTGGATTGGATATTTGTTTCTGGGCCGCGTATAAGTTACTTTGTTCTACAATTTGCTTTTTTAGATCTGATGTAAAATAAAATGAAAAAAAATCATACGGCGTGTTACAAGACATCAATGCTTCCGTTATCTGAGTTTCTCCCCTAAAAATAAGGCTGTCTTCAGCAGTAACAAGATTCCGTTTTCGCCAAACCAGAGGTCGCTTAGAAATCCCTTGTGATCTACTCTGGGGTACTGCTTCTCCGGCTTCCAAAATAGGAGGGTCTGGCATATTTTGATCGTTGTCAATTACGAGAGGAGGATCAGCATCCACTTCATCAGACTGGGCATTCTCACCTTCATCACTATTTTCAAGGTCCCGAAGAACATCTCGAGCTGTTTGATAATAGTGACCTTCATCCTCTACCTCGGAGTCCGAGCCGTCTAAGCCATCTTCTGAATCTTCAAGAGTTTCTAAATACTTTGTAATTTCGCTTTCTAGTAATCGCGGCATGCTGAAAAGCAAAATAAAAACCCTTCACCAAACATGCATTTATTTAGCAGGCAATGCGCATTGTAGTTTTCCTACAACATACCAGATTTCGCGTAATTCGACAGTAGCATCAAGTAATTTTCAATGTTTTACAACATGAACATGTAATTGAAGATATAATCAAGCAAATAAAAATATGTTATATACTTACATTATATTTTATCAAAGTCCGAACACAGCTTCAAAACTTAGTTTCGCGCCACTAGAAAAGTTTTCTTCAAAGTGACATTTGACATTCATTTATTTTTAATGCATAAAAATATTGGATAGTGCCAACATTAAAAAAAGTACAAAATTCGTTCAGAAATAAGAACTAGTTGTCAAAATTAACAAAAAAATAAAATAAAGATAATTTTATCTGTGATGTTTAGTATGTTGTTTAAAAACAACATTGTCCATTTAAGGGTTAAAGGTCTACAATTCGTGCTAATAATTTGGTGCAATTTTCTGGATTTTTCTTAAGGTAAGGGATTTGTAAATGTTATTATTCTGTGTTTATCATAACACCCTAATGTTTTAAAGTTATTTCGTACGTATTTATTTACTGTAAGAAGTAATTTTAACAAGTTTTTCGTGCACTTTTTAAATTATATTTTATGAAATTTAGGTGCCAACATCTGGCACAGGAATCTAAATGAAATCCTTTTATTGGCACTGGTGTCAATAATGGGGCTTTTACAACATTTTGTAACAATCAACATTGAGGTTTATCTGTGAAGGTTTTAAGTAAATAGTGGATTACCGTTCTAAAAATTTGCTCTTAAATAGTGATTTCCAAATTTTGGCCCAGTGCCAATAGCAATTATTGGCAGTGGTGCCCATATTGTGCCAATAATAGGTTATTGTTTTATTTAGGAACCTTTGTCACCAGGTACAAGTGCTGTTGGTGCTGCTGCTGTGATGAAGCCACAAAAGAAAAAAGAGTTAGAGAAGAAGAAGAAGAAGAAGCCAAAAAATACTATAGAAAAAAGAAAACAATATTCAGAAGATAGTTTGAAAAAAGCATTTTACGCAATTGAAAGTGGTATGCCTAAAAAGCAAGCAGCGAAGCAATTTCAAGTACCCCGAGCTACTTTACAATTTCGTATCAAAAACCCAAATCACAAACCACTGCCAGGTCCAAGCCCAGTACTAAATGAAGAAGAAGAAAATCAAATAAAGAATTGGCTGACTGTTAGCCACAAGAAGGGCTTTCCGAAACGAAAAGAAGATGTCCTGAAAAGTGTGTCGAAATTCGTAAAAAAGAGTGGAAGGCCTAACCCATTTAAAGACAATATCCCTGGGGAAAAGTGGTTCAAACTGTTCCTAAAACGGCACCCGGATATTTCAATACGCACTCCAGAAGCTGTGACATCCGCGAGTGCAGCAGTTTCAGAGAATGATATAAAAGGATGGTTCAAAGATATTGAGGAATACCTCTAAGAACAGAATCTCTTTGAAATACTGCTAGACCCTAGAAGGGTTTTAAATGGAGACGAAACTAATTTTGTCTTAACTGCTTTTTCTAAAACTAACTTTTTCAATGTATTGAAAAAATATTTCTGCTTTCATCCATCCATTTTCGCTTAGTCCAATTCCCCAATCTGATGGCACTTTTGATGCAATTTCACTCGGCAAGCGTTTATATGGAAAAATCACCATAGGCGGAGTAGTTTCACCATCGGCAGCAAAAGTGAACATCACTGTTAGTGAGGTTTTTGCTGGAGCGTGGTCTACTTCATAGACACTTTTAGCACCCTTTGGTGCTAAAACAACGCCAGTTTTTGCACAAAGGACAAAATTAGTTACGGGTGCCGTTTTAGGAACAGTTTGAACCACTTTTCCCCAGGGATATTGTCTTTAAATGGGTTAGGCCTTCCACTCTTTTTTACGAATTTCGACACACTTTTCAGGACATCTTCTTTTCGTTTCGGAAAGCCCTTCTTGTGGCTAACAGTCAGCCAATTCTTTATTTGATTTTCTTCTTCTTCATTTAGTACTGGGCTTGGACCTGGCAGTGGTTTGTGATTTGGGTTTTTGATACGAAATTGTAAAGTAGCTCGGGGTACTTGAAATTGCTTCGCTGCTTGCTTTTTAGGCATACCACTTTCAATTGCGTCCAATGCTTTTTTCAAACTATCTTCTGAATATTGTTTTCTTTTTTCTATAGTATTTTTTGGCTTCTTCTTCTTCTTCTTCTTCTTCTCTAACTCTTTTTTCTTTTGTGGCTTCATCACAGCAGCAGCACCAACAGCACTTGTACCTGGTGACAAAGGTTCCTAAATAAAACAATAACCTATTATTGGCACAATATGGGCACCACTGCCAATAATTGCTATTGGCACTGGGCCAAAATTTGGAAATCACTATTTAAGAGCAAATTTTTAGAACGGTAATCCACTATTTACTTAAAACCTTCACAGATAAACCTCAATGTTGATTGTTACAAAATGTTGTAAAAGCCCCATTATTGACACCAGTGCCAATAAAAGGATTTCATTTAGATTCCTGTGCCAGATGTTGGCACCTAAATTTCATAAAATATAATTTAAAAAGTGCACGAAAAACTTGTTAAAATGACTTCTTACAGTAAATAAATACGTACGAAATAACTTTAAAACATTAGGGTGTTATGATAAACACAGAATAATAACATTTACAAATCCCTTACCTTAAGAAAAATCCAGAAAATTGCACCAAATTATTAGCACGAATTGTAGACCTTTAACAGCAAGTCGCCATACTGTTTTATGATTTAGTGTTGCCATTGTTTGAAAGAAAAATAACTACTAGTTTAATTTTGTACACAAGCAACCTTGCATAATCTATGGTTTCCTTATTTTTTGTTCAAAAACACAGAAGTGCCAATAATTGAAGGGGTGCCAATGATTGGGTGGTTTACCCTAGAATATTTCGTATTCCACAAGTCTATAAACTGGGTTAATGTTACAGTAATATCATAAAGTCATTAAAAAGGGCTTTGTGAAGTATTGTAAGACATTTAAGAAATAATTAAGCTCTCCACCCAGAAGAAGCTAACGAAGATATGGAAAGGTATTGGAACAAAATTCTTCACGAAAGAAAACCTAGCGACGGGACAGCTTTATATCCGCTATTGTCAGTACTTGTATCTGCACTTCTGTGCCTACCGCATTCTAGTGCAGCTGTGGAGAGGATATTTTCTTCCATCAACCTGATCAAAACGAAGGAATGAAATAGATTAGAAACCAGCACAATAGAAGGCTTGCTGCATACTAAGCAATTATTGAACAATAATCCCTGCTATGAGCTTAATGTTGATTATAATTTAGTATCTAAAATTAATAAAGACATTTATAAGTAGTCTTTCCTTTTATTTATTTATCTCTTTAACCATTACCGCACCTGTCCATTTTCCTTTATTGACTTCTAGCATGAATCTAACACCTGCCAAATCGCTCCCATAAAATGACTTGAAGTTAGATAATTACAGATAAAATTATACAGAAAACCAATGTCGCATACAGATTTCTACAGATTTTTATAAATTTACTCCATACAGATTTCATACAGATTTTTAAAAACTTCGATACGGATATTGCATTCAAAAATCTGGCAACACTGTGTCAACGTTGTCACTCTCGATGTCTGATGTCGTAAACAAATCATTGTTGGAACAATTTTACAGTGAAATATCAAAAAAACAAACAAGTTTTATACAGTCTTTGACCAAAAGTGAGCTATTACAACTATGCAAAGAATTTGATGTAGGAATACAAGAAGGAACTGTCGAATTTCTGCGTCAAACATTACGGGAAATTGTGAAGGCCGGTTTTCGGGCAGAATCCGGTCGGCCGGCCGGTTTTTTGGGGGAATCGTCTGAAAAAACCGTGTTAGAAGGTGAAAAAAAGTGTGGGGCATCAAAAACACCAGTAAAAATGACAATGAGTTCATATAATATTGAACCGTTTGACGGCCGGGACTTCGACACTTTTGAGACTCAATTGGAATGTCTAATAACCTTAAACGACGTTCCCGAGGAGAAAAAAGTCGCATTACTGATAACAAAAGTTACGCCTAAGGTGTTTGAGACTTTGAATCATAAATGTTCACCGGATAAACCAACTAAGAAAACCTACAAAGATCTTATGCAAATCTTAGAACACAGGTATGCTAAACCGACCTCAGTAGCGTTAGAAAGGGCAAAATTCAGACAATGCAACCAGAAAAAAGATGAAAACATAGAAGAATACATATTCGACTAAAAAAAGCAGCAAAGAGGTGTAATTTTCCTGACTGATGACCAGGTGAAGGAAAAATTGATTGACGGCGTATGCTCATCCTTGATAAAATTTGAATTATTAAAAGATGGTGATAACAAGTTAGAGAACCTAATCACAATGGCAAGAACCGTAGAATCAGCTTTATTACATTCAAATCCCAAGGTGGAAGAGTCGGGCAGTGGTGCGAGTATGTTTCAAGTAAAGCAAACACGGCAAACAAATAGGAAATTTACTTCATCAAATAAGTTCCAGGAAAAAAAACAAATACAATGTTTTTGCTGTGGTAAATCAAACCATGTTAAAACGGTATGTACTTTAAAAAATAAATACTGTTCGGAGTGTGGTCAAAAAGGACATTTATTCAAAATGTGTATGAAGACTCGGAAGGTAAATGTTGTAGATGCGGATGATAATGAAAGTAACAATAACCAAACTGATGAAGAACTGGGGGTAGAACAATCCATTCAAAGCTTGTTTTTGGAAAATGGTGAGTGTTATGATGTTTATATAAACAGTTCACATAAGTCCAGAGTACCACCTTCATATATCAAAACAACTGTAAATTCTCTACCAATTAAATTTGAACTTGATTCAGGATCAGAAGCAACTACAATTCACATAGAAGATGTACACAACTTAGGCATGCTGGATAAAATCCAAAAAACTGATGTTTTATTCAAAAATTATGATCAAATAACAACAACAGTACACATACACACACACCCGCACACATACACAAACAGACTTTCACACACCCACAGACTTTCACACACCAACACACTTTCACACACCAACACACTTTCACACACCCACACATTTACATTCACTATCAATAAATAATTATAACATCAAATGTGTATTAGCCCCTATGTATTGTAGTGTTATAGTATTGCATATTACTAATCAATAGTCATAACAGCTGTGTTTTTCTTTACAGGTATCGACATTGGTCAATGCAGGACCAGCTGGTTGAAATTAAAAGAAACAATAAAAATTTATAATAGAAATAGTTTTTTAATGATTTCATCATTTCATCTTGCAAATAGAGTGGCAAGTGAAAATGTATTTCACTTGCCACTCTATTTGCACCAGAGTTAGACCAATAACCTTAGCTCATTAGCTTTATCATGTAACTAAGGCAGTTCATTTACCTTGGCTGTATCGAAACTACACATAATTACACACAACAACACATAAGACACAAGTATAAGGTCAGATAGTCCTTCAGACTTTTAGAACATCATCATTTTAAATAAATTTTAATAAACAAGAATTAAGAATAGTGTACATTGTAAAAAGCGGGGGTTGTTTTTTATATTTTTTTACAATTTTATTAACCCTAGAACCGTACCCAGGGTACGAATTGAAAAAATAAATTATTGTCGTTTATAACTTTTTTTCTATTTGACTGATGGTTTCGCGCGCCGAGTTATTTACGCGGGGCGGGGGGACGCGTGGATGCGTCAGTCGGCCGGGCCGGTGGTCCTGCTAGCGACAACACGTGCTTACACTGCTAGTGGGGTACACCAGTACCCCAGGGTACTATCAACGTAAGTATTTTACTGTAATTATTTATTTTTAATTTCGTTGTTTTTCATGTGTTTTGCATTGTATTTGACATGAATTAGTGTAAAATAGTTTTATAACGTAATGTAGAAACTATATTTATGCTGAAATTGTTGTTTTTATTTGTTTTTAGATAGTTTGTACTTGTTTATAGTTTCTTTATTTCTTAGTTACATATTTTTTTGTTCTAAGCT
>JACCPG010002935.1:0-83675 GCA_016069955.1 Drepana arcuata | reverse complement strand
GGGTTATTTCGTTGTAATTCTATACAACAAAAACATTGCGGACGACGTTAAGTGATTGCAATAATATTTGGGGAAAATAGCATATGTATTTCCAAAGTTAGGTACAAGGAGCATTTTCGAGTACAAAAGTCACCGGCGGGTAGTCGCTGATTGTACGTTTTTTGTTTTCCATAGCATGTAAGTGCATATTGTCACCTGATTTTAATATTTTCATTCGGACAGTCCTATTCTGTAGGTGAATACGACATTTTGTAAATAGTTGATTCGTTACTAATTAATAACCAAATAAATAAGTTATAAACATCATGTTGTTTGAATTATAACTTTTACCATATTAAATGTAGTTGAGATGCGATCTCTTCGAAATATGTGCGAAGTACCGATCTTAGTTCGAATCCGCAATGAAGAGATTCGCAAATCAACTGGCGTGAATGAAGGCGTGATTGTATTTTTTTTTTTAATAATTCATTGGTATGAATATGCGGACAAAACTTGCAATTACATATCCTAGGTTGGATGAAGCAAGAGGTCTGCAACTAACTGACGCTTTACTCTCTGCCTACCGCGCGAGGCTCAGCGGGATGATTTGTATACTTGTAATTTAGCGAATGAGGTACCAAAATAAAATAGCATAGTTTAATCTTTTGTAAACAATTGTTTATTAACATTTTATTTCTCATTGCATCACTGCACATATACATACACATCCGTCACAAACACTCGCTGGCAATTGATCACCTCAACACCAGTACAATCAATCTGGCTCACTGATAGGATCTATGGAATTACTGGATACAAATCCTCGAAGGACATGCTTTCATTTTTCTTTTGAAGTACATGTGAATATACCAAAACTAGGTATAACGAGAGAGTAAATAATACAAGACGAAACACAGAACAGTCGTAGATATAACTGGACTCGCATGCAAAATAGGCTAAGAAAATACAAAGTTATAAAACGAGACAGATAAGACTACTGGCTAAGTATGGAATGATTTGAAACGTTATAGATCTTTCAGTATACTCACATTCGAAGTACAAATACATTCATGATTTTTCGATAAAAATGCGTTCAAAATACAAATCAGAAGTCAAATTTAGCTTCAGTCAATTATAAACTTACGTTCAAAAAATAATTAAACATTGATTTGTTCGTAAAAAAATAATGAAATTCACAATAATCATAATGCTAACACAGTTGCAATAAATAAATTATTAAAATACCTACTGTCATTTTATTTGTCGGAATGGAAATCACAATTGAGGCATTATTACATTAGCTGGACAATTCTCAAAAAGAAAAATGAAAGTGACATATTAGTTTCTGCGATCAATGTTAAGTACACAAATGATGACATAATATGACATTACTTTAGTACCAAGCCGGTAGACTTTACAATTTGCACATAATTTAAACTAACATTTTGTCATCTTACAAAATTAAATACAAGAACATTATTGAACATCAGTCTATTCATAGTTTGAGATAAATTTTACAATTTTGTCGATTCCTTTCTATATTCTACGTTCGTGTGCGAAAGGCAACATAAGCAGTACCTATCCTTACACATAATATCTACAAGTGTTTCAATAAAAGGTTAATTTTACATAAATTATTTTATACAAGGCCTCGTCGCCGCCGCCCGCGTTCTAACAAGGAACGCGGGTCGCGGAGAGAAGAAAACATATAACACATCCGACCGTACCATTAAATATAAATAAGTTAAAACAACCTGCCGCCTGTTATGTTGCCTAATGCACTTTATATTGTCACAATATTCTTACACAATGGAGAATATACTTAACAATGCTAAACTTAATAGTTTTATACACAATGACTTAGGTTTCGACATTTTGTTACTTATAAGTACTGAAGTTACTTTACGCCTATGGACTAAATACGTGCGTGATGTTTCTTGTGGGGGCGGGGTGGGGCGCGGCCCCGCCGTGGGGACATGGGGACGCGCACACCGACCCACATTGAGGAACGTTCAATTATCGTGCTTATCCCATATCCAGAAGGTGCAGAGAAAAAAATCTACGTCGATTTTCAAGAAAACCTGAACAAGATTTTTTATAGTTTTTTTTTTTGAGAAATCCACTACAATAATCATAGGAACAATGACAATAATTAGTCGATCACAAATATTAATAATCAATGTAAAACTGGTGACGCGTGATTCGCGTTTAATTAAATGTAACATTAGTAGCACGGTGTGAGGGGCAGGGTACCTACTGGTCCGGGCGCTATCTGTGATAGATATCGTGATCTTTGATCTCAAAACTCCCGGTAATGATTGCTGACTTCTTGAGAGTCTTGTTTGTCGTCGAGCGCGCATAGCCTGTCACGATAGATATCGGAGATAGCCGGAGGTGGTGGAGGTGGCGGAGCTGGAGGAGGCGCGCGCGGGCAGCGCCGTCGGCAGAGATCGAGTCGAGCCCCCGCCCGCGAGGGGCGGCGCCCGCCCTGGCCCCGGGCGGCCAGCGGCGGGCCAAGCGCGATCCGGCCCGCACTACTATGTACAGGGGTCGAACCACGCAATAAATACATCCGAACACTTAACACTAGCCGTCTATACACAGTCACTTTACACTTTACGCTATATATACACGCGGCCACAGCCTAGTTCGCACTAGCGTCCGAAATAAATAGTTACAGTCCGCACTAGACTTGCGTCGCGAACGTCGGCGGCAGGCAGTGGTCGTCCAGCACGTACACCCCCCCGCCCTCCAGCGCCCGCTTCACTAGCGACGTGTCGCTGCAACAACACGACACACATGTACACATGCTACTAATACTGCATCCACAGATATATCATTAAGTAAACGAGAGTCGAACTAAAGGGGCACCCGTCCCCTAGATCCCTAGTCTATACTATGGCACACATAATCTCGGTCGCTCTTTAGATTGGTGGCGACCGATCGCATTTTAGTAATAAGGTTTAATTTGGACGACTAAATAGGCATAGTGTGATGTAATTACCTGTTAGCGCAGTAGGCGGAGTCTGTGGAGAGGCGCGACAGGCGAGGGTCGAGGGCGGCCAGCAGGCGCGCGGACTCCGTGTTGAGGGTCTTGCGCTTGCACTCCTCGGCGGCGTTGTGCGCGTTCTGGCACTCGGGCGCGGGCGCGTCACACTTGCCCCACGTGTTGCGGATCACGCGGCCCGCGCCGCCCGCGTTGGCCGCGTTCTGCGCGCGCGCCTCCGCGTCGGCCGCGCCCTGCGCGCGCTTGCGGCGGCGGCGCACGCACGCCACGGCCAGCGCGGCCAGCAGCGCGCCCAGCGGCAGCGCGCCGCCCAGCGCGCCCAGCCACGCCAGCTGGCGCGCGCTCAGCGCCAGCGCCTCCTCGGGCGCCACGCGCGGCAGGAGCGGCCCGGCGCGCGCCGCCAGCGACACCGCGCAGGCGCGCCCGCCCCAGCCGGCCGCGCACAGGCACTGGTAGCCGTCCACGCGGTCGCGGCACGAGCCCCCGTTGCGGCACGGCGCCGATGCGCACTCGTCCACGTCCACGCTGCAGTCCTTGCCGGCGAACCCGGGCCGGCACCGGCACTCGTAGTCGTTGTCGCGCACGAGACACTCGCCCCCGTTGGCGCAGGGCTTGGTGAGGCACAGGTCCACCCTCGTCTCGCAGCGCGGCCCCAGGAAGCCGGGCGCGCACTGGCAGCGCTGGCCCCCCACGAAGTCGACGCAGGTGCCGCCGTGCTCGCACACGACGCCGGCGCACTCGTCGATGTCGATCTCGCAGCGGCTGCCGCGGTAGCCGGGGCGGCAGGTGCACTGGAAGCCGTCGGGCGCGCGCGAGCACGTGGCCCCGTGGCGGCAGGGCGCGGCGGCGCAGGGGTCGGCCTCCAGCGCGCAGTCCGTGCCCGAGTAGCCGAGCGGGCACACGCACACGTAGCCGGCGTCGCGCGGCTCGCACACGCCGCCGTTGAGGCAGGGCCTGTCGGCGCACGACAGCCGGCGCGTCTCGCACCGCGCGCCCTCCAGCCCCGGCGGGCACGCGCACGCCGGCTCGCCCGCCTCGTCGGACACGCACGCGCCGCCGTTGAGGCACGGCCGCACCAGGCACGACAGCTTGGACTTCTCGCAGTCGGGGCCGGTGTACTCGGGCGGGCACATGCACGTGTAGCTGCCCTGGCCCGTGTTGTGGCACGTGCCCCCGTTGCGGCACGGCCGGTGGTTGGTGCAAAAGTTGAGGTCCTGGTTGCACAGCAGCCCGCCCCAGCCCTCCTCGCAGATGCACTCCCAGGGCCGCGCGCAGGTGCCGTGCACGCAGCCCGGGTGCCGCTCGCACTGGTCGCACAGCGGCCCTTCCCAGCCCGAATGACAACTGCACGAACAAACATACGACATCATTAGAGAGCGCTAAAACCAAAACATTTATTTGAGGGTTATTTTTTACGAACACTTTAAGAGACAAAAGTGTTCCTCTCTAGTGCGTTGGTACAATAGGTAGGTAAAGCGGGCAGTGATGCACGCCCGCTGGCAACAAAGAGGAGGATGAATGATTTAGAGGGATGTTTAGCGCGGAGGTGCGAAGTGATACTCACATGCACTCGTCAGGCTTGAAGCAATGGCCGTGCTCCGCGTCGCAGCCGGGCAGGCACCTCGCTGGAACAAACAACATTCGTTAGCGAGACACGAGACAAAGGACCGCTAAGGAAGGGGGCTATTTCATTATTAACAGTTTTCAAGGAGATTGTTGGAACAAAGAGTCGTAGACGGGTATGCAGGCTCCGCCACTGCATCTATATTATAGCTATAATTATGAACATCTCCAAGGTTTCACATTATACGTATAGTGCATTTAAAATGTCTGCTGTTCAATATTTAATAGTCAATATATGTTTTTTGTAATATTGGGTGTTTAGTTTTTATTACTGAGTCGCTGTAAATCTGAAACCGCCCTAAATATTTAGGCAATTCATTGAAATGCTATAATTTCACTTCAACATGCTTAAAATATGGATAATTACAAACGGGAACGAACCACTTCTAAGTTGATTATCTTTAACATTAGACGCCTTTTAGAAACCGATATTGAAATGAAATTATCAATTTCCTAGCATTCGCTATATACATAAATAGTGTTCAAGTTAAGTTAAGTAATATTTAAAGTGTACAAAGTTGAATATGTAACTTGCCGGTAGAATATGCATCGTTAACTGTGTGATTTACACACTGAGGGCACCTTACCCGCTGCTACCCAAATGAGGTAACCTCCGAACGTGTACATTACGAAGTACTTATGCATTGCCGGACGATCATATATGAAAGTATACGTAATAAGAAGCCGAGCAGTAATGTATTGTGATCGTTGTAAAAACGTATGTTTTGTAGTAAGGAGTGTGGCGCGGTGTCGGCTCGGTTGGGTGCGCATTGGCAAGTTATCGGAGCGAGTACAAAGGGGGGCAGATAGCGAGTCTAACCGTCACTCGACCGTTACTATTCCCCTAACACGCTAGAATAATACTAGACGCCATCTTGAAGATTTCATAATAATAATATATTATACACGTTCACGCCCCCCCAAAAGGGTCCCTGAAGGGGTAGGCTGAGTTGTAAAGCTTGCTACACACCCATGATAAATTATTTCCCGATACCAAAACAGTATAAGCCCAGCATTTCTAAATTTGAACTAGGAAGTTTGGTTGAATCCCTAGCACTAAGTAAGCAGAGTTTGTATGAGCTTAAAGCCAGTTAGGGAGCTTAGGGAGCTAGAGTAAGCTTGATAAGTCCCTCCCTAGTCTCAAAGCTCGTAAGCCAACGGAACCCTCCCAAAGCCGCTTAGTCGGCGAATTTGCGGATTTACTTTTGAGGAAATTGAAATCGCAATCCGCTTTCGTGAGCACTTCACACTTTCGCGAATTTGAATGTTAGATTAAAACAAGCTCTTCACGTTTGCCACAATGGGATATTAGAAGATTTCATCAAATAACGTTTGCTAATGGATATGGTGTTACGAGTATTTTTAACCTTATTCTTGGATGTCCTATGTATATCATATCTGCCTATATATTGTATTGTATATTCATATATCGTTGTCTAGCTACAATAAGCTTTGCAAATTTGCGACTAGCTCAATCCTTGTGAATTATCCCAAGGTTTATGTTCCTCTTAAATTCTCGGATCACAAAGGCCCGGAATCCTTTACCTAGGCTTGAATGTGGGTAGATATGTTACACTTTCTAAAAGGTCTTATTATTATTTTAAGGACCCTTATAGATAAGATGCCTATCTACACTTATGGTTACTTGAACCCTTCACAATATTACCAGACTATTTGTTTCGCGGTAAGCGATAAATGACTGCTCCAATAAACGGGCTATTTTAGTGACAAATATTTTTTTCGGATTCGGATTATTAGTTACTGAAACAATCGAGTTATGTGCCTCTTCATAATATTGGTATAGTTCAGAGTAGTTGATGTAAAGCACAACAGAGCGGCGCCACCGGCAAGGATCAAAGTCTTGAAGAGCAGTGAGTACTCCCACTTGAAGTTATCTTGACCCTCGAAAGGTAAAACGGTAGTAAAATTACACTCCAAACTAATTTAGGTCGGTAAGTGGCCGAGGCGCGGTAGGATGCTCTGGCCTGCGGGCCTATTAATTATTATCATTGTACAGTATCGATTTCTAACGGCGCAGTACGTCCAAGGTCTAAGTTTTAGGCAAGAATACATTCATTTGTGCAAGAAACTAAACTTCTTTTAGTATTGCCAATTTAAAGGCAAATTCTCGCTACTTAATGGTACCAAAGTAAATACCTATTTACATGTATATTTAATGAATCTATGTCAACAATATAGCATGTTATAGATATATACTATCTTGTAATGTAATTACAAGTGTTGCTGAAGGGGCAGGCAGGTGTGAGTAGTGGAAACCCCTCTTTGGTTGAATTGCATACCCTCAGTAGTAGCAAAGCCGCTATTTCCTCTTAGCCGAAGGTATATTCAAATGTCAACGCAATCTTTAGTCTTTCGGACATGACTTTTGCAGTCTAACAAATAATAGTAATTATAAACAATTTGAGGGACACAATAACTCCTTGTTTCTGTCCTTTTGTTTTTTTATCCTGCTGTGATACTAAAACCAGTTCGCAAAATGTTTATCCTTGCAAAGGTCACCAATCCCACAAAGATGTAACCTGCCAATCCTACAGGTGCCTTGTAGAGCAGATTAACAGCCGGTTTCTGGTACAATTTTAGCACGACGAATTAGTCAACAGATTGTCACAATAACAATCTGTTAACAATCTGTCATCGAGCGTTGAGTTTCTAGAACGCAAATCATCGAAAAATTAACTAATCTACTGTTGACAGCCGAATTATTTTTTAAAGTATGTCTATTTCCCTCTAGCATATAGCTTCGTCCTTGTCTTCCGGGAGCTGAAGTTTCGTTAGTTGGACAAAAGTTTGATTTGTTGTTGTTTATCTTGTTTGTTTAGGTACTTCACTTTTCGTGTGATAAACAAGTGTAAAGAATATAAATAAATAAAGAGTAAATGTTAAAATACCGCCGCTGTTGCGTAAACATTACACAAAACGCGATCTATCTACTTATATTTTATTCTAATACTTATATTATATAATTTATAGTAATTCAACACATAGGTAGGTTCCCGACAGGGCTGATGATGATGATTTGAAACTTGCCAATTTCTAATATTTTTGCTATTATTAAAATATTATTTCGATTTCTGTAACTTTACACACTTATGTCTTAGGGTTTGTCTTAAGAGATTCATATTAAAAAATTATCAGATTAAAAATTAAATAAAATTATATGAATAAAAAAATAACCAATTCAAAACTAAAAATCAAAGGCAATGTTCTATTAAAATTTCAGCGTAAGGAATTAGGAAACCAAATAGCATTATTGATACAAATTAAAATATTGCTATAAAAAACGATAAATAAAAATCGATTATTTTGTTACATCCCTATATCCTATTAAATCCGCTTAGAAATTGGAGTTAAAATCGGAATACTTGCGTTAACACGTCGATAATTCCTCGATAATCTACAATTAAAAATTGTATGTCAACAATCTGTTAACGAAGAGAAAATGCGTTCAGAAACTCAAAATGGCTCTAATCGGCAATTGATTTGGGATTTGACATACCGTTGACAAACTGCCAACAGTTTGTCAGTTGAAGCTTCTAGCAACCCAAACTACGTCTAATCAGAGATTGACAATCTGTCACGTAATTTTATGGATAGAAATGCGTACGAGAAACCGGCGGTAAGTGCGCGTGGGAGTCCCGCGGGAACACCAAGGTAATCCGTGAGAATATACCTACTCCTGGTAGCAATTAGGCGAAATTAAGCGGCCGTAAAGGGTTCCTCTCGCGATATTCACCCTATCATTAGCAGCGAGAGTCGACGATAATGCGATCGGGACATGCAAATAACCTTTCGGGACTGTAACTTCTCAGAAGGCGATATACCGTTGGGCAGATGTTGAGTTGTGGTGTTTCGTGACACGGTCAAGTACAAAGTTTATTTCGATTGGTGTTCAGTTCTCGTTTAAAGGTGTTTTTGACCCGGTTGCCGCGCCGCTGTGTGCCGGCGGCGTGTGTGCGTGCGCCATGTTTTCATTACGGCCGCTTCTCTCGCTTTAACATTTTCGTAATCGCCGATACCAACTCCACGGACGGATAGGGTTGCCCCCAGACTCGTCTGCTGCACTCTTCGCGCCTGCTACCTCATCCTTTCACACGTAAAGCGTCCCAATAATGGCCCGTAACGATAGCGTGCGTCTCGTCTCTAGGTTTGTTTACTTTGCCAGAAAATTACAATTTCGTGGTTATCCTGTCGCATGGAGGCTGAGGCGGGTCAGCCCTGGCGTGCGAGCGGGACGGCGCGCTACAGTGGCCGGTTGTGCTGTCTTTGTCTGTCGCGTTTTTTGCGGCGCCCGAGTGTGGGAACGCGACGGCAGGTGGGGCTGCCGAGATTGCGACGCGACATCCGCCCGGCCACAATGCATCTCGCCTTCGCGCACCTTTGTCTTACAATATAACATCATACGTCACAAGTGAAGCCACTAGTGACGTATTCAGTATGCATCCAAGGCCTTTCTAGTTCGCGATTTCGCACGCTCTAGCCCCAAAAAGTCTGACTTGCGGTATCCTGGTGTCTTCACTGATCGGTAAGGAAGCAACAGAACCTGGATTTTGAGCTACCAGAGCCAATACAAGTACTGTAGTATATATAGTGATTGATTAGCACGACAGGCAGCACCGACTCGTCGCTAATGATGCGCCCGCGTCCGCTGTATTTGTTTACAAATGCAGCATACACGTTCAAACAAAGTTGGACCACACGAGTGCGGTCACACGCTACTAATAAACTGTGACGGACGGACACGCTCACGAAAGACATGGTACTTTTGTCACTCCCAAGCAATCTCCACACTATTTCCATAACCAAATTCATTTAGTCCATAAAAAGTTATTCAATGCTTAATTGCCCGGGGAATTTTATTATTTACACGAAAATATCAAATTAAAAAGTTAATTAGGGTCGCCACTCGCGATAATCGTAATGAAGTTTAATGTTTCGTTACAAGCTCCTTGCGTCATAGGAGAACCGTTTGGAACAATTAAAACAGATAAAACGATGAATTGGTGGATTTGTTATAGCTGAGAACTAGTGTTGCTATATAGAGAAGTTTAAAAATTAACTCGGAGGTCGGACAACGACACCGGAAGTTGGTATAAGCATTATAAATAACATGAAAATAATTGTAATATGAGACTAATTAAAAATACGATTTACGACTTACCATCAGTGAGATAATTAACTATTCGCCATGTAGATGTACATTAATTTCATATTTTATCTATGCCCGTTTCAGTATTATTATCTAATGTTTTATCATATTGAAGCATTAACAAAAATACATGATACAAAACGCGAATTGATTACATCATGACTATGTTTCTGTGCAATATGGAAGGAAGTTTGTTAAAAATGTGTCATAACCATTTTAATGAGGAAGAATGAATTGTGGCCTGTGTCACTTTTAAAACAGACAATATTGAAAATTTGGGACGCGACCCGTTGACAATTCTTTAATCGAATTTGACATTCATCGCATTCCAGCGACAGCTATGCATGTATTTTTAGCGTGACTTAATTGTTTTAATCGCTAAGTTAATTTCAAAAATAGAAAGTATCAATGTGCTGTGAAGGTTGTTCTAATCAAAAATAACTAAAAAGTATGAAATTACTTTAGATTGTTAGGGTCACATACAATATATACCTATATTTCTTTAACGGACGAAGCGAAAGAAGCATGTAAGGATCGTAGCAAGTGGAAAGAAGTGGTCTCTGCCTACCCCTACGGGAAAGAGGCGTGATTATATGTATGTATGTATATTTCTTTAACTAGCTGTGACCTTGCTGTATCCGCGGAAATTTTTTGGTAGTTCTTTTTCTGCATATATCTCTGCACCGAATTTGATCAAATTTTGAGCTGTAGTTTTTGCATGAAGTAATTTAGTTAACTTAACACTTACGTTTAGAGCAATAGTCTCCGGTCCATCCAGGCCTGCATACAATCTCCCCAGCTGGCGAACAGGTGTAATGGCCGAAAGAGTCATCCCTTGGCCTGCAGAGGACCTCGCAGCCCGACCCGTAGTAGTGGGGGGCGCACGTGACCCGGTACGAGAGCCTGAGGTGGGCCCCGCCGTCCCACCGCTGGTCCTCATCCACCCAAGGCCCTCCGACGTCAGCTATGCTTTGCTTCGTCATTCGCGCGACTAGCGAATCTGGAATTAATTATAATTACATTAAGACAACATTTCAAATGTAGTTTTAAGTCATAATACTCCATCGAGCTTTCCGTTTCGTTCGAAAGTCATCGCTCTAATGCAATTGGGTAAAATTTGATTTCATTGGCAATTTTTTTAAAGCATATCCTATGCTTTAATCCAGCTAATCTACCAGTAAGTCAAATTTCAAGCAATTCAATTCTACAGTTTTTACGTGAAACCTTCACATTTGTGTTAGTAAGATATTATACTATCACCCCTTTCCACAAGGGTCCTAAAGGGGTAGATGTAGAGGTAGAACCCACGTCTCGTCGGAAATATATTCAAGTGTCAAAGTGACAGAGGGCGAGTACGTATATATTAAGGATTACACATTAAGGAATGTTTATAATCGATGAAATAATATAAAAAGCCAGTAAATGTTTGTTTATCAGCGTGGGAAAGCGTCACAGAAGTAAATTGACCTGTTAATAACGACCGTTTGACGCCCGCATTCGACCGTGAGATTTCATTGTTCCCAGCCGTGATTCACTGCTTTGATCCTTCGGCGCCCGTTGCGATTGATTAATAGTCACTACGATATGATTTTCTTGAAGAACCAGTGTATGTACTGCAACATTGATGCCGACCGGCCGTGTAAGGATAGCATTACATAAATGATGTAAAAAGCGATCCAAGAAAACTGCCCGCCATTTTAACTGCCGATCCATTCATCACAACTTTGTGAAGTAGTCTGGCTTGAGCAGGGTTGACTTAATACTGTACATTTTCTTCTTCGGAACATTCTAAATTCAAAATTTAAATAGCGCGTTCGGAAATCAAATCTTGAATATGTAAGTATTATTTGTAATATTGATTGGAATAATAATTTTAAATTTTGCATTAGAATTCCAAATTAATATTTGAATTTCACTTTTATTAATTCAATTAAGAATATAAATACGGTGTGACGATGACAAATCGTCACGGTTTGATTTTTTGTTTACAGCCATTAAGTGCGGTCGTTATGTTGGCAGCCCTAGCGCTAAGAAATCTCGACGCGCCGAGATTCTACCTTTATTTATTTCTCGTCGTGTGTATGCCTACTTTTTACTCTTGGTACATTCCTATGCCGGTAATCCCGACAGCAGATAAAATTAAACCAGACGCGAAACAAAATTAAAAGGTATATAAAAACATTCGATCCCCACTAATTTCGTGGCGTATGGCATTCGATTGTTCCTTTTCGTTTGGGAGTGTCTGTAATGAGTTCGGTGCTTATCTACCATCTCCCATAGTCGGAACCACTCAGGTAACTATACACTATTTATTAGTAACATTTAGAATAGATATCGTTCTATTAATTTCAAACTACCGTCATCGTAATTTAAGTATTTTAATTAAGGAACACAAAGACGACGGTGACAACGTCATAGCATTCAAGTTAGCACAAAATCGACTCTCCCGTCGCTAAATATGTGTGTATTACGCCTAAATGTTACAAGTGATAATATCGTCGAAATAAGGCATAGTGCACACAATTTACCGGTTCGGTGCAAGCTCACAGATTGTATCTGCTCAATAAATCTACGAGATAAACACGCGAGATGCACCGCGTGTGTAACCAATATCGATTGAATTCCATCTTCCCATTCGAATGAATTATCAAATGCATTTCTCCGGCCAGTAATATCGTTGCTGTAATATATCGACGTGTTCGCAATGAGTATGTAGTCTGTACAAAGGAAACTATTAGACGCAGGTACGCGAAACGCGCGCACCCAAGTGTGCAAGAGTTGGGAGGAAATTAGAAAAATGATGTGTGGGAACCGACAACAAGCCGGTATATAACTTAGCTCGGTGTGCAAGCGAGAATTATGGCAACCGCTTGCGCAGGGCTGGCACTAAAGAAAAAATAAATCCTACAATTAAACCTAGATATTTCATTCAACAGCCCGAAACATCGGCGTCCCGTACCAAGAAACACCACAAATTACACCCATCATCCCAATTCAACGCTATAACGATATTAAATGAAGGTGTACCCTACTATCGGGTCTATTAATGTAATTCCAATTCACAAATAAATAACATATTTGGAGGACGAGACGAGGCGAGGCGGCTGCGTCAGCTACGTGCCTCGCCGACCCATAATTATGGATCGGGGGTCACTACAGATATAACGAGAATAATACAAAACAAAAGAAAGCAAAGCAGACGGAACAACCGACAATTTGCTCGGCAGCGCTATCGGCCGAAACGCGATTTCGGGAAGCGCGGGATGATCGATCTATCGATGAACACGCCGGATGCTGATCAGCTCTCATTCATTACGAGCAGATCGAGGCCTCGTCTAGCGAGACTGGATCGGTCTAATTAGCTGTGGGAGGTTTCCAACGAAATCGAAATCTTATCGACACGCCGACGTTGTCGATAGCTTCCCGCACCTAGGGCTCGCATCGTCGATGTTAACCTCCGATTCGGACACCTGTCCGATCCGGTCGCCGTGTGGGAACTTCATCCCATCAATGGACGTCCAATTTTTGTTTACAAAACGAAACTATACACTGATACACAGCATCTTGTGCCACTTATATATATTTGATTGTTTTTCAAACGATAGCTTTGACTTCTTGGCTGTCGTGAGACCGTATAAGCGTTGCCAAATGTTATTTAAAAAAATATAGACGTATTCGAAGAAGGACAGGACGCAGCGCGTTTCAAATTTCCTATTGTTTGTGTAAACGAGCATTTCGTTCCGCGCGAAGAATCCACTCAATGCGAAGGATTGCGCAATGTTCTCGATACGCGACCAGACAGTGGGGTAAGCTTTGAGATGTTACCTTATTAATACGGTAACATAACTGCAGCTCTAGACAAAATCCCTTTCTGTTAGGGTTCACGCTATCCGACGGTAAAGCTTTCCGTGGCTAATGTCATTTGTCAAACGATGCCATGCGGCGCTGACGTCTACCGTCAAGTCTTGTCGGCTCACCAGCACGTTATAAAGTTTGATTGTATAAGAAACAAAGCCACAGGACGAGTGCCTACCTATTATCCGGCCCATGTGCCGAGCATCTGTCGACAGCGCTTCCTGAGAGCCACAGCGCCTGTTACATCATAAATTGAATCTTCCGGAGCATCTTCCGTGGTTTTTTACAAGCAAGCCCTACGGGCGACGACGAAAGACGTAGTGTAAACTAAAAATCCCTCTTCCCTGGGAGGTGTGTTTTTTAGCATCGGGCGAGTAAACAAAGCGCGGCCCGTTAGCGGCCCAGGTGCGCGCGCGCAGCCCCGGGCGCTTCACAAAGGATTTCGGTGAAGGAGCCAGCGACGACATCGAAATCGCCAGGCCATTGTTATATACTTATTTGTTTAGTACAAGAAACTCTTTATTGCCGCATCCATTCTTCAGAATCGCGCGTTTATCTATGATATATTGGATTCCTCGGCGGTGTCTCCATTCAGCGGGGTGTTAAATGATCTTGTGCGCATAAATCGCATGCGCAGGGGTCGTTCGGCATTATGCAACGGTCGGTTCGTTGCAGCTGCTCTATTCGTTCTTAGATAAAAAGCGTATGTGATTTAATTAAGTATCGAGCCGGTGAGTCGATAGTGAGTGAATACAAACGGCGACCGTGTAACCTGTTATTATGCTTGATTAGATTTCTGTTGGTAACATTTCTCGGTAGTAAGCCGGCGCCGCCCATCGCTCCCGCTGTATTAAAATACACCCGCGTCCGATGTAGCCACGGACGCTAATGATTTTGGGTAAACCGGCCCAACACACATCGTATCTCCAAATCTTTAAGTAAATCACCAGTGTTTTTTGTTAGTCGGTCAGGAGTAGTAATTATGTCGGTCAGAGTGCAGCGGGATGAAAATCTAATTAAGAAACGGGCGGGACCGGTCAGTTTAGTTGCCAACAACAAAAATCTTAATAAATCTAGCTACATTCGTGTGCGAGAGAATTCATTTCGCGGAGCTCGGGTTGTACTTCATGTTCACGGGTATATTTTTTCGTGTACGGGGAGTTTATATAAGTACGGATGCACGCGGTGAATTATCATGATGATGTATTTATGACGGTGGTTACGTTTCATTCGGAATCGTTTTTTCGGTCACGCCATCGCATGCACAGCATAAACTGTCGAAGCTCCATTGGCGTTTAAGACTCTCGTGATATCATAAAACTGAGTTAGTCGAACTCACCGAATATATTGTTACAAATTGATAATAATCTGGAATTATATTCGGGCACATGGCGTACGCTCGATACGGCTTGGATGGCGTGCGGCGCGAGGTGGCCGGTAAGTACACGCTGTATAAATTGGGTGAACAATTTGCCTATATTCTCATGAGCAAAGGCGACACGACCAATGTGCCGGTCAACGGCCATCGGAATACATAAGAACATTTCTAGTAAATTTTCGTCCTACAGAAGGCTGAGTTTATTAGAATAGTGCGCTCATTGCGAGGCTAAGCACGCGCGCCGCGGCGTGCCTCGCACACCGATCGTGCTCACCATGGGAACATTTTTGTCTTCCACGATATGATAATATGAGCATTCAAATATACATACTGTCCGTTAAATGCACGATAAACACCCAGAATTACAGTGAAACTTGAATGTGAGCGACTCGTGACCGACGTGATTTGAATATTACAAGTGGCAACATCTTCATGACCCTCTATCATAATTGTATTAAAATGAGAAAGGTACTCACCATCAGATCTCGACGTTTCGTTCGTATCGTGCCACGCTTCCACTATCAGTGAAAATGTACCCTGGAAAAAGATAAATAGATGTTACTAAAATACACATATGTAAATCTATAATGTTCTAAATTCAAATACTCCCGTACTTGAATTCTAAAAGATGTTCCATATTCAAATAATATACGTCTTTGAATTATGAACAGCGCACTTTGGTAAGTATAAAGTTTAATTAATGTTGATGCTTAATTAATTCATAAAACTTGCTAATGTGAATAGTTCCCAAACATATAATATAAAGTTATAAACTGCGATATCGTAAGCAGACGCGGCAGTTAACTATACATACGCACCAACGTACTACATAGTTGAAATACCTATGTTATTATAGGTAGATACAATGTAACGAGACGTGTGTAAATTAGCAATATAACAGACAGGTGATCCAGCAGATGGCATGGAAATAGTTGTATCATGCTAAAAATACAACAGGCAGGCCACGCATCCAACATGGGACCAAGTAATACCGTGTCCTTATAGGAATAGGCGTATCAGTAGAGGAACTGTTGACATTTGTCGATGTTTACATAGGGAGGCGAAACGGCAGTCGAAAATCGATTAAGAACGATAACACTGGTGTCAATACCTTTTAGGCGCCTGCGACGGAACTTATCAATGGGTTTTACGACCGAAACGTATCCAGTTCCGCTCATGCAAAAATGACCGTACACTTATGTATCCGTATGCGCCGCATAGCTTTTATGAAATTTCTCCCACAAGAGAACCGGTTGTAAGCGACCATAAAACACTTGG
The DNA here is from genome assembly GCA_016069955.1 of Drepana arcuata. Classification (NCBI taxonomy): domain Eukaryota; kingdom Metazoa; phylum Arthropoda; class Insecta; order Lepidoptera; family Drepanidae; genus Drepana; species Drepana arcuata. The sequence continues at coordinate 67,388 of JACCPG010002935.1, read as the reverse complement.
TCGCACCACCGGCGCGACCGGCGCGATGCTCCGCAGACCACTCCCGCAGAACGTGGTCATAAATCTTTAATTACACATTTGTTTCATTCAATGTTACCAAACACTTCCGTAGAAGAAGCCGAAGTCGATGCCCAAAATATAGTTTCACACGAGGCTATCTCGCAACGTCGCCTCGTTTCGTGGAAACTGTGGCCCAATGGGCACACGCAGACATACATATAGCCATAATATTATTTATAAGTCACAACTAATGCACAAGTAGAATCTAGACTCTTGCAGTGGGAATTTGCGCGAACCACACAAAGTTTATTATAACACAATCGGTGTTTATTGATACGACTGAAAGTAATTGTGAGAACGGATCGGGCGCGAAACGTAAGCTGCCGAAAGATTTAATCTTAATTAAATATCGAAGGAGTGGTGATTAGCAGACGAGGTGCCGGATAATTCGGCGTCGGTACTGGAGACACCGAGCTCGGGGTGCCAGGAACCTTACAATTGGCCGAGCAGCTGCGCCGGATATGAAGGGTTAATTCATCATTTGATCACAGCGCTAAGGAGTGAATCAGTTTTTCCTGACAGATGTCGCTCGTCGTCAATTAAGCCAGATGAATGGAAACACTATTTGCATGCACGAACAATGATCTATTTGCATAGGAGCTGACAGACGCTGGAACAATGTTTATTGTCACATGGTGGAAATCAATACGAGAAATCATCGTTTCTCAACGCGTGCGTCGCAACACAAAAATGAAAGCTTTTTCCAGAAACGTCTTTCAGTTTTTTCGCATCGGTTCTCAATTAAGTTTTCGATACGTTATCGGGTTTTGACGAATTTATAATAAGGTTAAATACAGACGGACATGTTATCCACCCGTTTGGAATACTAAGCATTCTGTCGTTTGAAGCTCCTGACTTGGCCCTAAAACGTAATGATTTGACGTAAGGTCTGTATTAATAACCTCAAAATATATGTCAAAAAAGATGACAATGATTAGCGAGAGCGCTCGATCAAATATGGCGAGTTGTCGTATAAGGCAGTGTATTGATTTGTTAATCGAGTATGGAGAACGCATTTCGGTCAGCTGTAGTGGTTGGTAAGTATATGCCCGTTCCCACGACAGTGACTCTCGAGTCAGCCCATAAAAAGCGGCCGACGTAAGCGTACGTGGTAGCCTTTATAGACGTGTCGAGCCGAGTACCGTATACTTATACCTACACGCTTGCAGCAATCGAGGAAACATAGTCTCTGATTTTATTTTTTTAATTGCTCACATCGTCGTGTTATATTTTGTCGCGATGCAGCGACGATGACGTGATAATAACCCGTATCAGTTTCAGATAGACCGGTCAAGCTTTAATTTAAAGAACGGCATGGCGTAAGATTAATAAGCCAAGGGTACGAACATAAGAGATAGATAAAAATACTTGTAACTGTAGCTTAGAAAAATAAACGCTTCAGATCTGTTCTGTTTTCAAAAAATGAGTAATTAAAAAACTTGTTTTTATTTTTTTATGTGCGCATCAAATCAGAATTGTAGAGGCAAAGGGATGCATTTAATCGTATTACAGACTTTATTCAGTGATACGGAGTTGGGAATTATTTGATAATCGTTTTATGAGGGTACGTAAGAGGTTACTTCCATATCGGAGCTGGTTTCGAAGTTATTTCGTTATTAATTAGCTAAGGATACGTGGGAACGGATTTTTTTTGTAAGCGCCATCTGTTAAGGATTTTAAAGATTTACAAAAGGAATTATCAGGTGTCCGGTCGGTTCTTACCACGTGTTTGGGACATTGGGGCATTGTAAAGTATGCCTTTGTCTATTTATTATAAGTATTCAAATTGCAGATGTTTGTTTTCTTTGTAAGGCTGATTACAGTATGGCCAACATGAAAAAAAAAAAAACCTTTGTAATTTAATGCGGTTCATATTTGGATGCACAGTACCAGTACACATTAAAACGAATTATGGAACGGGAAAAATATTTTAAGTCAAATGTTTTTTTTCGTACTGGCTGAAAATATAAATACGTACATTTTCCTAATAAAACGGTACTTATAAATACTTCTTTGACAACGTAAAAAAGTAGGTTTTCATATTTTGGTCTTGGAATATCGTTTCGACACGAAGAAAATATTTGGAACACAAACACGCGCGCAAGTGGAAGAGTCGTGATTTCATATTTCACACTTTGCTAGTGTGGTAACATTGGCTTAGACGGTTTTTTTTCACTTACACTCCGGCAGAGAATTTTGTGCCTATCGACGATCGATATTACCATGCAATAAGGTCAATAATCGAACGTGTTACCTCAATGTAATGATCGAGCCGAATGTTGTCTTGAAGAACCTCTCAGGCCATACGTTAAAAAGATATGCAAATCGCAAATATCAATGTCTGTCCGATAAATACGGAACACCAAATGTATTTATTATTAAAAACGTGCTATGCGATCAGAGCGCATTTTAATTAAGTTTATCTCATTCTATTTTGGCATCTCCAATTTGCGGTTCATTGAACCAATGATTCATTAATATCGGAGATTTATTATGAGACAAATCAAATATGGCTTTTTCACAGCGTGTCAACTGGAGGTCTTGCATTTGATGCATATACTTTCGTTCCCTTTCGCGCTTTCGACTAACTATTGCAATAGTGCGTAATGTGCGTGTTAAGAAGGCCCCAGTTTGAGTTACTCAGACAATATAGGCACGTATACATTATGTTAGAATGCTAAGCATTTCGTGCTTAGTTGAATAACTACGGCTAGGCACCGAGGCAGTTAGCCTTGTCAAATCGACGCATACCCTTCCAAGTAGCGTCGGACGTTCTGGTGAAGGTACATTCAAACACGGTCGGTTAATCCTCGGAACGGGCACGTCTGCGCGTATCAGGGTTGCTAGCTTATTGATAGGATAACAATTTTATGTTGGAATAATCTGTACTATTAATTATTAAGTTTAAATTCAATTAAGTACATTTTTATTGGTTTTTAAAACATGACGTTTCCTAATTAATTTTTCAGCAACAATACAAAAATATATATAATGGTAACTTCAAATAATAAAATAAGTTGTAGCAATGTTGGCAGCCCTAGCGCATATCAGGCATGGGCATATAGACAAAAGTGAGACGTTCTCAAAGCAACGACGACCTCGCGCTCCATGTGAACCTATGAATGACGTTCCAAATTCAAATTGTTTAACGAGAGAAATCCTTTGTTTGTATTCGAAAATGGAATGTTAAAAATGATGAATAAAATGCGCTCGATAAATCATAACCTACCTCCATTTCGTTTTTAATATGATAAAGAGTTTTGGAAGCGGGCCAACTAACTAAACTGTGATTTATGGCTCTATCCACACTCAACATCCAAAATGTATAAGCTTTTTACCAGTTGCAATTGTGTCTCTGGGAAATCATAATCATGATCTTTGTGTAGCAGAAAAAAGTCTGTTTTACACGTACGTCAATAAAAAGACCATTTTGTGAGACCACCAAACGACATAACAGATTCATAATGGCACAAAAAGCGGGCTGAATGAGGTACCTATTCCTGTTTTACAAGCGTCAATCAAGTATTTTGTTCACCGCGGTCCAGGTACGACATCAAATAATGTTCAACCAATTAAACAGCTTTAAACATTTTCACACGCCAATCATAAATAATAACCATCAAATTGATGCTTGAATAAAAGCTCCAGTGTTGCCCGCACTCAGTGTCGTGAAAGTAAACATTGATGTGACCACATTGGGGAAAATTAACCGACTGTTTAGTGCACCATTATGGAAGGATTAATTACGGAGACCGCTTTACCGGGAAGCATTAAAAACCTCGTCGTAATTTTAAAACGAAATGTTATACTTTAATCTGTTACGATTATTTTACGAAACACCGTCTAGGAAACATTAAAACAGACGTAACAACTTATTTTTTTACCGCTAACGACCGGTCCACCGTAAGAGACGAGAAATAAGGCTGGCATTGACAATTTATTGCCTCCAATTACAATCATCGCGAAAAAAGCCAGTTGGTTCAGGAATTCGGGACTTTGAAACGGGGCCAAAGTGAAAAACGAATAGGGCGCTCTTTAATTTTCACATGGCATTCGCGCTCGCAGTCGGAGTCGGAGCGGCCCTGCGGACCAATGAGGAATTCCAAAAATGAAAATGTCGGCCATAAACAACGGGACGATTTGAATGAATTAAAAAAAGAATCGAGTTAACAAATTTCTGGGACGTTATACGGCTCATCTGATAAGCGTGACAAGGGTTTAGGGTAACCGGTGAAACCGAAACCGCACTTAAAGATATCATGATCAGCTCATCATCTCATCCGGATTGTATTGAGAATGACGTACAGCCTCCGCGTACAAGTTTCAACATGATTAAAGTTTTTTCTATCACATTTTTTCTTAATCCACTTTGCATATTATTGTTAAATTAAGCGGCAGCTGGTAGACACAGACGTAAGGTCATAAATATTACTAATAATGTTACCTACGACAGAAAATGCCGCGTTTATTTATATTGCGGACATTGTAATAGGATAGGCCAAATATAACATATCTTTACAGTAAGAGCAAATCGATTAGCATGCTAACAGTAAATTTGATCGAAAATCTATATTTTATTGTTTCTAGAAATGTTTGTAACAACACTGGCTGGATGGACTATTTTTGTAGCTCTCTTTATATTAAAAACGAACAATCAAATTTGCAAATGTCACTTCGTGTTTCACAGGCTATGATCGGCCTTTGACACGTCTGTAAATTCGTCGAAGTATCTACGTACGTAAGTACTGGCGCTCCTCCCATACTAAATAATGGCAACGATTTATTCGCGAGGTTGCGGATACGAGCGGAGCATGTGAGCCACTCGCTGCGATTCACAATTCCTAGAAACTGCGCGCGTGTGATGAATAAAGCCAGGACCGCGCGGAATTCCATCATTGCAGATTTGAGGGCTCGTCGCGCCCTACCACTACGTGAGAACGTATCTGAAACGTCAATTTATAAAAATGGAACGCGACTGCACCGCCAAAATGGGATTAAATTTGATTTTGGAACGCCGCGAAGCCGCTGAGCTATTCTTAATTTCTATTTTGATTGACGTCGGGCGATTTATAATCTGCATGTTTGAAATCTTGAAGAAATATGGCCGTGCAAATTATATTTTCGGCTACCACTTTATATCGGGCTCTTTGAAAATTTTTATTAGAAGCTGTAAATGTTAGAGAGACGCAGTTAAAATGTCAGAATCTGACCGTAAACGAGCGTTCATTTGAAAAAGGAGTGTTTTCTTTGCGCTCGCCCCGAGAAGCGTTGTAATAACAAGCCAGGCAAACTTTTATTGTCTATTCACTCCGCTGATGAGCTTATTTTCTTTATCTTCTCGTCTATGACTAATCGTTATTTACGATCAATAGTATCTGAAGCTCTTTCGTACACTTTGTTATGTTAACACTCAAACTAATCGGTGAATCTTTTGTGCGAGCAGTTTATTTAGGCGGATTTACTAGAACATCGTGTCGTGTCCGGTTAATTGATAGGTTGCTGAATACCTGTGCACTGGCTGCGAACAGTGCAACCGCAATTATACACGCTCCGATTGTTCAAATTTGAAACTTATGAAATTGCTTTAAATGTTCAACTGCAATGGCACTGCAATAACGTGCTCCTCATCAAACTACTTTTACATGGAAATTGTTTCGGTGGCTTTTTGTTCGAGTTTAATTGCTCGTCGGTAAGCAGAGATACGATAGTGAGCGGCGCGTGGGGAGGGTACCTATGGGATCGAGCGAGGCATTCCGAAGCTTCGGTAGACTTTATTAAAAGAAGCGGATGTGGGGGTAAGTATTTTAAGAGGATACCGGCGGGCGCGAGCGGATTGGAATAAAGGAAATTATTAAGAGCTCTGCACTATAAAAACTCCCAAGACGGAAGTTACTCCAACTATGGCATTATAAAGCGACCGACGGACGTACATACACATATCGATTTACATTATGAAGTAATAAGTCGATGATCCGTGCGAAGGTTTAAGTTTTTCGATGTGGTAACTTATATAACAAGCGATCGCTGGGCGAATAATAATGCTGGACGTGTAACCGATTACGAATCTAACGTAATTATCGACGATTTGAGACACAAGATTCGTGGAGGTGCGAGTCAGAGGCGACGCAGCGTGGGTACCTAATTACTTTCTAACATAGATGCCGCTACAGAACGAGGCGCAAGAAGCGCGCTTCTCACACGCGACAATGGATTAGGAACGGCATTCGAACGTCGCCGCGTGCGTTACCGTACTATTGTTTTGAAATTCGAATTCGGTGACGTCATTGGAACGTTAATTTCTGCGAATAACCATCTTTTTTTTAATAAGTACATATTTAAAAATGGAACGCTTGTAGTAACTTTTTAATTTCGAAGAAGTTCCGTATTCCGTCATTACAAGTCGTTAACCAACCAGATACCATACTTTCATTTGGATACTATTTAGAGCGTGAAACTATTTACGAAACATGCAAAATAAGTAACAATCTCTAGAATTAGTTACGCCGTTGCTTAGTCTACTTGTTCCACAATAAAGACGCGTGTTTCTTCACTTAACGACACAAATACATTAATCAGTCGAGAGGCGAGCTTTTATGTTCGGACCAAAGACAAGACCAAAAGTTACAAAAGAATTTTTAAATATAGAACGGGATACTTATGTACATCTACTTCGTAAAAGCTGTATTAATTATAGTTACATTGAGCGATTCCAACGTTCTTTGTAAGGAAGGGATTTTTAATTAAATCTTGTCTAATTACTTCCATTCAAGTTCATACATTTTACAACAGCTGACGATGGGTCCTTATCGCTAAACCTTATCGCTTCGTTAACCACATCAGTAATACCTACTTAAAAAATCAATTGCTTAGCTTTTGTTACTGAATTAATTCAACACGATTAAGTTAAAGCATACTTGGTAAGTGGTCTTTTAGTTTTTTTAAAACGTTATTATACTTTTTGTCTGTCTGTTCGGTACACATTTTCCAATCAATTTTGAATAAGATTCCCAATGATAAGATATCAATTGATCCTTTGAACAAGTCAAAACTCGTTACAATACATGCCGAGTAAGTATTTATATTAAGTATTAATTATGTAAACGTTTTTGTATAAAGTTTTTATTTAATTTAAAACTTTTACAATATTATACATTACAATAACTTAAATAGTTTATAAAATTGGATCATAAAATCATAGTTTTTTAATTATCTATTTCTAGCTATCAGTTAACACCGTACTTTAAATAAAAAAAAACTAAAAATCAAATATGGCGTGTAAAAAATCTCTCATAAAACGTGTAACCATTATTATATTTAATAAAGGCTGTTATTGTACTTATAAAGCTTGACGAGTCAACCTATTTACATTCGCCTGCGTGCCGTGTTCTTGAACGACCTTCGAGAGCTTTGTGGGAAAATGACTTGCTCCTTCAATTCAAGGGCTTAGTGACAATACCGGAAACCGTCTAAATAATCCATAATGGCTCCATTCAACGCTAATGGTAGTGGCACTTACCCGCGCGAATATTTTATCTGCATTGGCTATTGGTAATTATTTACATCTGCAACTATGAATTACATAACGACCAAACTGATAACAATAGGCCATCACTACGCAATACGGATCTACTGAGCGCATGGCTTTATGGGTTCACGGTCGGCGCACGCGCAGTGTCACATTCGCGCTCTCACCGCGCGCAGGCAGGTGTTTTCTACGAAAGTACATAATTGTGTAAGCGCATTTTTTTTCACATTAAAACGGAGATAGCGGTCAGCTCTTGAATGGTCCCGTTCATGCGATGGGCTCCTAGTCCCTAGCCTAGAAGACGTACGCGATTGACCTTTCACTACTAGTAAAAGTACTTTTTTCAATGTAGACTCGAGGTATTAGTAAACTCGTTCATAATCCGGTCCTTCGTTTGTCACATCCGGTCTTAACGGGCCCACGAACTGACAGTGTCAATTTTAAAAACACAAATTGATCTTGAGCTTTTTAGATTAGTGTTGCCGTCTCGAATGCGAATTAGTTTAAAAGTAATTCTTTAATTTTTTTTGGTTTTTGCGTGATATGAGATATCTCGAGCCGTAGGTTTGATTTAATTGATATAACTACTTGTGAACTATTATCGGGTGGGTTAAATCTCACCGATTTATTTCGGAAGGATCAGATAAAAGTTCGGATGCACAGTGTTTTAAGTTCCTAAGCGGGTTTTGGTACTGGCTGGCTATAGACTCGATGTCGGGAGAGCGCGTCAAGTTACAAAATATTGTGATACTGACCGCGGTAAGTAATAAGGTATGTTGGTTATGCTTCCAACTTTAATTTCGAGATAACGTGTAAAAAAAAATTCCTTTCAAATTAGAAGAATTCATAGCTGCTATAAGAGTTGCCAGTTTTTAAGAAACAACACCCAGGGCGGGCCTGTTTTAATTCGAATAAAAATCCAATTAAAAAAATGTTTTATTTTAATCGCATCTTGCTCAAAATTATTTATTGTACACTTTATAAATTTTGTTTCTCAAAGCGAGTTCACCTGCACTGTCACAATGACGGAACGAGTGCCTACAACAACATCTACATAAACACTTAGGTAATATATATTAAGTTTATGTACCATACTTTATTCAAATTTAAGTTAAGCGGAATTAACTATAAGTAGGCTAGAATTACCGCATATGGGAATCATCGAGAGGACATCGTGCATATGGCACATTTGACAGGAATCGATTGTGGAGTCGGATCAAGCTGTCAGTTAGGATATCGAGTAGACGGGACCAGGCCTATTTCGCTTTCGCTCAATTGATCGCATGTCAACACACGCCTGCCAAGAGAGCTCTATGTGAATTTAAACAGGAAGTTTCAATTTAGCGCCAATTCACTCGGAATGATACTGGCAGTTACCGGACGCACATCCATGAAAAAAATGTTTTAAATTTGTGTTCCATGGCCTCTACCTGCCTGTTAAGTTTAGTAACCAAATGTCACGTTTTCTCCAGATGGTCCGAGCTTGTGCAAGCCGGCTTAGGACCGATTGTTTGCTCAAACATTACGAGACGGTACGACATTTGAAGCGGGCCGCTAAACAAAATACAAATAGCACTCGAGACCTCCAATGTCCACAAGAGGCCTGTGTAAACCCATAGACAATTGACGCCAGCGAAATAACCGTAACTGTGGCAATTAAGGCGTCCGTTATCCTTGGGATCGACATCTAAGTGCTATTTGTAAATAAATAACATGTAATTACAATATTGAATCACGATCCAGACCTCAATCGCCCGCCTGAGATGACTCCAGCCACGAACTAAGCCGTGCGAGCAAGACCATTGAACACTCATTATAACGTACGACTGGTCATACACAACGAGACCTCATAATTAATTAAAAATGAACCATTGAACGCTGTAACCGTCCCACGCGGCCGCTCGTTAAACCATCAAAATATTCTTATCGTCATCGCTTCTGTCAAATTTGAATATAGAATCCCTTAATTTTTTTTTTACTATTATTTACAGGGAATAACATGGCCAGCACTGGCCTCCGCGTGGATTATTGGAATTTGAATGTGTCGGTAACATCGACTGCGTTGATTTATTGATGCAGGGTTGCTACTTAATGCTTCTTTTATGATGTATTGATTTTACTGCTGGCTACAAAATTAATGGGATGTTGTCTTGTTTACGAAAGTGAATTTACATGATTCAAAGGGCCCCTACATTTACTTAATATAAAATAATATATTTATAAACTCACCGGCCACGTGAAGTCGAAGGGGAACACGATGGGATTGCTAAATCCTTCCACATTGAGATTGGGCACATCCAATGAGTTGCCACCCAGGACGGGTGTCGTGATGTCACCGAAAGTACACGGCGACGTCGTATCGATATTAGCTTGATAGATTTTGAGGCACACTCGGAATTTAGTCCTGCACGGCGCCAAGCACGGCGCGTCACTATTTGAGGAACCATCACAACACTGCCCACTACTTAACCTACCCAATGAGTTCGTAAAACTTTTTATCCTAAGTTCGAAGGAACCAGACGTCAGCACCTGAAAGTAAAGAAAAATACCATTGAAATATACATGACATAATATGTAATAAAATACCTACGCCACAGATAGCTAACATAAACGTGTCTGCACTAAGCAATTTATCAATATCAGCGTGACATTACAAACATAGTACACCAATACAGCTTTTAACGCCCCCAAGATGTAATCCTCAAACAAACTATTTGCACAACTGTCCACGCAATCGATCCCGTTGAGACATTAACGGTTTTACTGGACACAGTTTATGTAGGTCGCTTAAAAATGGGGTTGCGACGCGTGTGGGGTGACGCGGTGACACCCCTAACCTGAATTGAATTTCGAACGCTAACGTGATGAACGTTATTCTTTTTGTTTTTGTAAATCGAACTGTCAGATATTGGCGCCCCCCACGCCGTTTTAAACGATTCTGTGTAGCCACTGTTGGCAGGACTACCAATTTTGATGAAAAATGTGATATTTTCGTCTTCGTTGATAGATAAGCGTTCGTCAGCAGCACGTCCCATCTAGTTTATGAATAATAATAACCAGTTTTTGTTGCCCTCCAGGGTGTGCAACCCTTGTATTAATGAAAGAATGTGCAGTTGGTCGCATTGCATGTGGGGTCAACGAGTTTTTAAGAGTTAATGCACTATAGGGTGTGCATGTACGAGCATTGTATGAATAGACTAATCTTAACATTGTTTAAGCAAATACCTTTGTAATAGACTATTGTTTGTATAAATTAAAAGTGAATTCGCAAAAGCGTTGACATTTATATGGCATCGGAAGGAAGCAGCGGTTATTGAGTTATGGTTGCCACGTTTGCCAAATCATTAGCCAGCTACCTCGATAACCTATCGAACAAAAACACACACCATTTCCTGCGATCCAATTTATTATTTATATACCGGGCTATTATAAATTAGGTTCGTAAAACTTTACTATGACTCTCATTAAACAATTCGTGAGTGGAATATTTAAAAAGACGATGCCACAGACGTAGAACGTAACGAAATACAAGATGTGAATAAATTTGACCTTACGAAGATAAAATACGATTATCTTATTATGTTGAGTGGAAAATGTATTCCCACGCTTTTTAAGGAGCTCGTATCAGTCAATATGTACCAAGTGAACAATGAACCATTGAAATTGAGTCTTATCTAATATGCAGACGGATCGTCTGACGAGATGTCAAAATGCAACCCCCGTTTAAACAAAACTGTGCGGTAAAAAAGCCACCAGATTCCATCCAACTTCCTGTGTCCCCGATACGGGGTTGCAGCACCCACCGAAGATCTCAGCGCGCAAAACAATAACGACCTCTCTCTCCGCCACAAGAGAACAGAAAAGGACAGAGTAACTTCACTTTACACATCCACGTGGTAGTGTCAGGTAGGAGCGGATTTAGAAAAAATGCTCCAAAAAGACACGGACCACTCTAAACATCCCCCTTTTTTGTTGGTCTATTGTTTATAAAACGAATTTTGGTTAGTAGCATTGATTTGAACCATTATACACAATTATTTGTACCCTTTAACGCTAACGTAAAAATACATTCGAATCTATTTTTAGTTCTTAACTAGCTATGCCCGCGACTTCGTCCGCGTGGAATAGTGACTTAGGGCACCATTTTTTGCATATACATTTTGATTTATTTTGGATATGTTAAAAAAGCTTACCTCAGTATATAATCGAAAAGCACATCTAAATCGGATAAGCCGTTTCTGAGATTAGCGAGCACAAACGCACAGACAAACAGATAAAAATTCTAACAATCAGTGTTTTGGGTGCTATTTGCGTTGATAAAGGTCCCAATAATATTTTTTCTCATACATTTCCATATACAGACATTTATATACATCCGTTACATTTTTATTATATGTATAGATATAAAAAATTAGGTCGGTCGTAATTTAATGTCAATAGCTTTTAGAATTACGGTAAATTAAAAATAAAGGACAAAACCGCGCGGGATGCGAGCGCTCAACGCCGTCGCCTCGGGGCGACCACAAACCAACAATTAAATAATACTTACCGGACTACCGGATAAGTTGTATTTTATTATGACTCCAGGCGGATTTGACGCGACGACTGGCTGATTGATGTTAGTTAAAAGGTGCTGGCTTGAAGCTTAAGAACATTATTTTGTTTGCTAGCCATAAATTATTATGAACAAAAAACCTACTGCCATATGAACGAATTCGAATTTCAAATCTTCTTACGTTTGTTTTATTAGATTGTGAGGTAATGCTCATAAGGCTGCACCATCTGTCAAACGAAATTAATGACATTTAACGTGTAAGAGATGATACTGCTCGTATCTAATGGTCCCACTGTGCCAGAGATAGGTACAGGCCATCTTCGGTGTATGTCAGTAATCAATTTACACGTGTGCCTAATTCATTAAACATAACGAGTCAACATTTAATGCATTCGACGTTACAGAATCGTGAACATCAACAAACTTTTTATTTCTACTTTGAAAGGAAAGTAACACTGGCATGTTACATTAATTGCACTGACGTGAAGGCATCAAAAAAACATTCTAAATTGATTTGAGTACCTAATTGTCGATCTCGCAATACCAATTCAGTGAACGGATAGGTACACATTAATTATTTTTTTAATTTATATTTTGATTACCACTGTATCAAAATATATTTTAACCAATATAGTTAGTTCTTAATGATATCTGAGGCGTAGTGGTAGCTTTATCAGTGCATGTAGCTAGTCTTAAATACATCTTGTACTGTCACTTATTCGGTCTGGTTAAGAGGGCAGATAAGAAGTAATAATGTGAACGGCATTGTAAGTAAGTAAGCCAGAGTAAACACTTGTTCCAGCAGGTTGAGCGTAGTCTAAAAATAACACAAATAATGAAACAGGGGAATGTTTTTCATCTCTCCCGTTATAAACACGCGAAATGTGTTAAAATAAACATCCAAACAGTCTTTTAATAGCGCGACGATGTGGCCACTGCATCAATTGGCAATTCCAAATTTATATTTGGAATCTCGCATGATTTATTTTTTTAATCGTAATCTCGTGCGCCAGTCCTACACATGCCGTAAAGATGGTCTGTTTCAGAAATAGAACGTCGTTCTTGCAAATTAAATGAATTGGAAGCTTAATAACCATAAAACCGTTGTCCTTCGCCAGCTGATGAATGAATGCTGTAACAAATTTTGAAACCGAGTTTTCATAGAAGCTTCAATGTTGGTATTGTATCGGGGGAGACGCGCGCCGGGTTGCCTCACAAAGGGCGTTCCGTTTCACAGAATGTCTTTAAGAGTTAAATAAAAGGACGTCTTAAATGGAACAAAATGCAACGTATCGCGCGACAAAAGTTGCAATATCCTTTGTGTCGGCTAATTTTGTTGGCAGCTGTGCCGGCACAAAGAACCATACGATCTCTGGAATTTGAAATTAACGGAGAATCATGAGCGCTGAGCGTAATAGTGCCCGTAGATTGCTCGGAACGTATATGGAAAGCGCATAATAAGGTATTTTGCGGTTATTTAAGCGTGTTGCACAAGCGAATTGAGATTTCGTGCGTCTGTGTTCGGCGCGCTATGATCGGACGAGCCGTGTTCACTCTTATATCGTAAACCAGATCTTCTTGCTTGAATTGTTATTGGGATTATACGTGTGAACCTCTCGCCGTGAAGATTGAATACGGAACTTATTAAAATACTTTCGACTACCTTTCGTTAGCTCAACTTAATGGCTGCGCTACTGTCAGCTTTAAGTCAAAGCAACACGGTTTAATGCCGTTTAAATGAGATGCCATCCGTACAAAATTGTCAATTGACATGGTTATGATTTAAAAGGCGCATTGCGTGGTTACACGAAATTAGTTTCGATCCGAATGCGATCAAACATTGCACAAACGCAATTTCGCTGCAACGTTATGAAGCTGTAAAGCACACATGCCTTGGTAGAAATGCAATTCAACTTGTGAAGGTAGTTGCAAATTAAAGGTATTAGTTTCCAACGAAGTCTAAGCATTTGTAACACTCAAATTACGACCTTACAGACCATCCCACGTACATTTAGATAGGAGTACTCATCTCTTCGCTATGCCTGAAGCATTGTGCAACCTACACGGTGTTACCATCGCTGACACATTTACCCAATCCGGTATTTAATAATTTGCACTGACAACACTAAACAATAGACCTTAATTTGGAAGGTTACGGCTGCTTTGCTTTTGTAAGTTACGAAATTCATAAACACAAATGTTATGAGTTCTACCTAATTAAGTTTATTTGTTCAATTAATCACAAGGAAACAAACCGACAATATCATCGAAATAAGATGACTTAACATACATAATATAATTAATTCAACAAGATACGAAGTAAAATGACAATATACTAATAGTGAATAATACCTCATATTATTTACTATTAAGTTGTATATTTATTATTATTATTAAACTATATTTGACATATATTTCTAAGGGATTAAGAGAGGTAGGGCATAACGGGTTTCCCGTTCGAATTTGGAGCTGCCCGACTGGGGCAAGACCTCCACCTTATAGAAGTCCGTAGCCAAATAACACAATTTTTTGTGTTGTGTTCCTACGCGGTGAATAAGGTTTCCAGTAATGAGCTCCTTGGGGAGGGGGGAGGATTGTTATATTGTGTTGGCAGCAGAGGGATTAGTCCCATTGTGCGACCAACACAGTATAACTCTCCGAACACAGAGTAGCAACGCGCAAGTGATACTTCGGTATTGCAAACGTAAATAGGCTGCGGTAACCGTTTTCCATCAGGTGGGCCCGTATGCTTGTTTGCCACTCTAGTTGTATAAAAAAAAAATTTTTTTTCTGATAATCCTTACAAAACAAAAACTTGCAAGGTGTTTAGATTTTTCTGATGAGAAGTGAAGAAGATAAACTTCCCCTTGGTAGCGCAAGGATACTTACCGACTAAATAACAACGTGAATCGTCAAATATAATGAAAAAAATATATAATAAAATGCAACAAGAAAAGACGAAGAAAATAATAGTTATAAATAATACATAATATTAGCTTCCTTGCGCTACCAGTTTGGCGACATTGCGTAATCTGATCATTGATCCTGTCGGCCATGTTTGTTTTTTACGCGCCACACCGGGAATCAATTAATCGTCCGGCCGAAAAGAATAAAAAACGTCATAATAAACTGTAATGAGAAAATCCCGATCGGCAGGCCGTAACAATGGTCGCATTACTGGGTTGACAGCGGCGTAATGATCTAGTCATTTGTCAAATCGTGTCACAGATACACTATGGAGGATACTACTATGACATTGAAAGTATTTTGAGTGATTAAATTTGGTATTTATTCTCTAAAAACATCTGTAATAGACTAGGGTTTTTACGAAGTTTGTATTATTTATATACCTCACGACCACACCACGAACCTTGGTAAAGGAAATATTTCATGGAAATTCGCATACGTTGTGAAGATTTCAAAGACGAAAGATAGTCGAGAAAAATTGTCGTATTTGAGAAATGAATGGCGATGGACTAGGTGTATGTCACGTTGACACGTCTGTGACACTCTTGTGGGAAGGTTTATGTAAGAGTATATGTATATGTATATATAAGAAGGTATAAATAACTTTTTTTATGACGCACTACTGCGGCCCATTCATGAGTACCTACTTATCGCACAATGAGACGAATATCAGAGTTTCACATAGTTAAGCAGTTAAAAACTCGACGATTATGCGGATTTCGTATAAACTCTTTTATAATTGAGTTGGTTCACATAGAACAAAAACCATTTTGGACAATGGACGAAATTATACCTACCTAACAGGCTAAAGGCAGAATGGAAACCTACCGTTAGGGAGTTTCACATGTTTAAACGGCTGTTGTACACAAACATGTCGTTTGATGATTAATTGACATAGAATCAAGTCTTTCAGTCACATTTTCCTAATATAATTTGTGCAAGAATACTGCTATGTCGCGTTATCATAAATTACGTATAGTAATTAAAGTATTATGTAACGTACATCTAAATTAAAAAAAAATATCGTTAAACCCACTTTTATGACAATTTTAAGCTTATATAACATATATTACTACTTTATATCATAACACATAATTCGAGCCGAATAATCATACTACTTTGATTAAATTTAAAAACTTTTTTTTTTAAATGCGGGTGAGTTTGTGGAAATAAAAAATAATGCCTATTTTTGCCACTAAGGAGTACAGATAACAAACAGAATGAATCTAAATCATCATGGCAGCAATTAGAATTGGAGTAAATTATGGAAAAGCAGATGTTAGCGTTCTTGGGGTCATTAATAGCGCACCTGCTGGGCAGTTATGTGGGCCGTGGCCAGCTACGGTTGTCACTTAACTCATCAACTTTAGTAACGAGTTCACAGCACTTTAAACCAATAAAAGCTCGTTTACGACTTTAGTGTGGGTACATACGACTTTTCAAAATTGATTTACCTAGCCTTTGAAATGTGTGTCAACACAAACATTAGTCGAGTGCGGTTCGTGCAACACACCTAAATATGATATATCGGTTATGTCACAAATATTTACGCAATCATACAAGCATAAGTATAGTTCCAAGCGAGCTATGACAAGCTATGTCCTAGATATTGACGCGTGTACGACAGGTAGAATGGGTAATGCAACTTTACAGAATGTTGCCTGCAACAATATACCTACCTACATCTAGAACTTCCACCGTTTATGTCCATAAAAGGGATCAAACAAGGATACAGTAATTTAGTGCATTATCCTCGGAGTAATCTCGAGGGATAAACACATTATTATACGAACAAAACAACCTTCGATGAATTATTTATTTGAAATTGGAAATTATTGTGTTGCGGTTTTGGGGCAGACGTGTTTCCGACGCCGCTTCCGATCAGAAAGACGGTCGAGCGATCACGCGATTTCAAATTTCGAACGCGATCTCTGAAAGAGCTGGCTAACTTAGAAATAATTAATAATAGTTTGCATAGATAACATTAATAATGCGGACATCGATTACTGCGGATGTGCAGAGTATTAAAGAACTGAGTTGGAACAATTACATCAATGTACAATGGTCGTCACGTAGACGGACGGGAGTAGGGACTGGCAAGACAAACCAGTCTTGTGCGGTGGTGCGCAAAATACAGTTTTTTTTAATTATAAAACAACGCGACTTCATTCATAATGTATTATAGCGCCTTGAAAACTCACTCGCCCGCATACACACGCACAGAACTATAAATAAATAGATGTACTCACACATGTAGGTATGTACTTATGTTTAAACTACGGTGTAAGCATCGCTATAATAATCGTACCTGGCAGGATTGAAATACAAAAAAAAACAAATGTGCATGAAAATCACACGGATAGTCTGTGATCTCGATGATCGATGCCTGACACTGGTCAGACACGATCAACTCGACTACAAGTTATATTTATTCGCTTACAAGTTGAATGCATAATAACGGTACATTCGCACATCACTAGAATTCGTTCATAGAACATGAAACGCATACGCATGCATTGGGGACTTGGCCCTCGTCGCAAATTGCCTTCGGCGACCGGTAAACGGTGAGGGGGCACCGATAGTCGACTTTATCGATTTTTGCGTACTCATAACTGACATTTGGTATTTTTTGTTTATGTGTCTGACAACTTTTAAACTATTTTTACAGAATACTGTGCCCCGCGTAAAATTTGATTTGAATAGTATTTTAATTTTTTCTGGAATATAAAGTCTATCTTTGTGGCAAATTTCATCTGATTCCGTTCAGTTTTTGCATGAAACTTACACACAACTTTTGCGCTTACAATATCAGTAACGAAGCTAGCAAAATTAAAACTTATTTTTAACTGACAGTGTTATAGCTGACATTTGGTTAGGAATTGTAAACGCCTAGGTCTTTTGGAATGCGAGGTGTTGGGAAATGGCAGTGCTATTGAAGATTATCGATTAGAATTGGGAAAGCTGGCTGGTATTAAGCCGGGCGTGTGTCCGCTGGTGAATCATGCGATCAGCGTTTCATGTTGAGATGTTACTCGTAGATGATCTCGTATAAATAAACATTTGTATGCCGTCGGAGCGGCCTGAAAGACTACACTTGATTGATTGATTCGTTTCCACTGAACGTTAATGAGGCCAATAAGTAACTTGGACGTAATTAATTTATTTTACGTCTCATTAAACCTGATAAGGAATGAAAAGTGCGTGAGTTCGAAATTTGAAAAGTTCACACGTTGTCCAAAACAGCCCTTAGTACAAAGTTGGGATATTTAACCTTGGTAAGGTTCGGGGGGCGTTGACCTGCTATCCTAGTAGGTATTTTTGTGTTCCAAGAACTACACTATTACCTACATGTTCTTAATTCAAAACTATTACTTTACTACATGTTCTTAATTCGAAACTACTAGATGAAAGCGTCTCGTTTATGCTCACTTTGTTTTACAGCCTACGTCGTCCACTTCGCGTCGATTAGTGACGGCCAATAAACAGGCAAAGGGCTCCGACGTGTAAACTAGACCGAACTACTAACCCTGCTCGAAATATCCCGTCTCGTCCATCCCGTGTGCAAGTTATTCCTGTCGCGGGTGCATGCAGATCGTTGCGAATTCGTCTCGTGAGCGTCTCTGCCGCGAAGCCTCGGAATGCATCTAATTTTAAAGCGAAGAGGCTCGCGACCTAGCTGACCCCGCGCGCCGTCGTATTAAAACCTGAACTTTCTTTATAACTATGTACCTATGTTCGGTGGGTAAGGTATTGAACACACACAGGCGCGTCCCTGGTCCGGCGCGCGCCCGGTCACGACTGCTCGCTCAGTCGCCGAGCTAACCTACACCTTGCAGACTATCCAGGACGATCTGCTAGGCAGGCCGCCGTACCACACTCGTGGGAAAGTGACGCCCGAGTACATACTATTAGCAGTACACGGCCTCTCGCCCACGACATGGCGCGGGGGCTACTATCGTATTGTTTATTTGAAGTGATGCAAAGTACTATGTTTCGCTCGGCTTGGGAACGTAAACAATGTGCGATTCGCGGTTTTGGGTGTCGATAACCGTACCTGGGGTAGAAACCCTAGCAGGGCGAGGAGCACCGCGGGGGCGCGCATGCTGGCGCGTCCGGGCTAGCGGCGCCGGGGCATATATGTCGGGACCGAAGCCCGCCGGTCGTCAGCAATCGGCGAAGAAAGATCCGCAGTAATCCATCACTCGCACAAGGATGCACTGAGCGTTTCACTCCAAGTCACACAGCACAGGTAAAAGATGTTCACTGGTTGCTCATCGGCTTTGGCGAACCGGTCGCGAGATCGTGCACTACGTTCGAAACGCGCGCGTCGCGTGGAGCGGCGTTTGTGAGCTATAATAACGTGTGCTCACGGCGGCGCGTGACGGTGGACTGAGGGCCGAGGGCGGGCGGCGCGGCGGCCGCGGTGCGGGTAGCGCACCTGGCGGCGATGCCACGCCGGCCGAGAGATGGCGCTGCGCGGCGCATCTGCCGCGCGCGTCCCCCGCGACCCCTCCCGCGGCCACGATCATCCGACCAGAAAATACACGGAAAACAGCCGTGTTCTGTACTCGAACACGTGCCCTTATGTAAAAACTACAGACAAGCGACTGGAGCACTCACTTTGGATATATTTAACAAATACATAGGCGTTTGTTAAAATGTATACTTTTTAGGTATATTTTTTATTATTTATTCGGTGCATGATTTTTTCCAGAAACCTGCTCCGTTCTTCTAGTTAAATATTGTAATGTAAGTAGGTGCTGAACACTAAAAAAACATTCGTTAGACTTTGTTTTTGGGTGACTAATGTCAAGAGTACCTTCTTCGTAACTACCTTTTTTCTTCTTTTTGTCTATCTATCTCGCTACTGTATGTATCTAGCTTTATCCCAATGCACCCTATTAAACATTCATACACTTTGTATATAGGTACCACCTTGTTGGGTACATAATTACATGCGTACTTTTTATTGTTTCATTTACGTACGTTATTTCTTGTCTAAGCATACGACCTCGCCATAAATAAAAATACAAATACATACTTTAAAAATTCTTTTAATAAGGGTAAACACAACTCAACCATATTATTCGACCACTTATAAGATAATAATCGAAACGCAAATTTCGTACTCACATTATAATATGCAACCGGAGTAACATCCCGTTCAAAAGCGGGAATCATCGCGTGATAGCGTTCCATTTTCAAAATTAACATTTATTTTTTTAAATCTTCCCAATCATTGACAGCTGCTCCTGCCGATAAGGCAACGGACATATATTCATTCACGAAGGAGGTTTGGACACGCGAAATCTCCTTAGAGCGATTCATAATTCATTTATTTATTATAATAAACTTTTTCGAGGGAGTGTAATGGAACGCCCGGTAGCTATGGAACCATTATGTTTTGATTATTGGCAGTGGTAGCTTCCGACCGGATGGGAGGCTTTTTTTTGTTATTTATTCACGTGGCAATTGATCGATCCTTTATCAGAAACGGAAACCTGTCAAATTACATGGTATTGAGAGCACCCGCTATGGACCCGCGGTTTCACTCACGCTGATTTACATACGATGATTTTTCAGGATTGTCTTTAATTATAATTTATTTAATATATTTTTTATATAAAATATTTTTAATAAATTATAGTAGCCTCACGCCTTCCCACAAGGGTCCCTGAAGGGGTATAGGTGTATAGGTAATACCCACGCATCCACTTTCCGCCAGAGGTATATTAGGTGCCAACGTGACAGATGGTGAGTCCATCGCCGTTACCTAAGCACGACTATACATACGCCTTGGAATTTCTTCTCAGACGTATGTAGGTTTCCTCTCGATGTGTGACTAATCACTGTACTTAAGTTCAGAAAAACTCATTGGTACAGTCGGGTTTCGAACTTAAGACCTATGAGTCGCAGGCAACTGCTCGAACCACTCGGCCACCACGGCTACAAATAAATGAATAATAACAATTATAAAAAATGAATAATCATAAGTGAGCAAGAAGAGGCAGAGGAAGGCCACGTGCCAACTACCTAGATCAGATCGATCGGACGCTCAAGGACGGGAACGTCAGGAGTACTTGAAACCGACGAGCATGTATGAAGAGACTTATGAATGACTCTGTTTTATCTGTCTGTCTGTTTATCTGTCTGTTTGTTCCAGCTAATCTCTGAAACATCTGCAGCAATTTTGACTTTCACTGGCAGATAGCAGATGTAAAAAGGAGTAGCTTAGGCTACTCTTATTTTAGAACCTAATGAATAACTTATTTGTTAAATACCGCGCGGACGAAGCCGCGGGCATAGCTAGTATTTCGTAAAAATGGGGATTAATTTTGTCCAGCTAATGATCAAACACGCCGCAAGGTTACTGCCATGTTAGGCGTTGTCTAGACTGTCTAATCAATATAATGCCTGGGAATTTGGTATCGATAATCCCGAGGGTCGCAAATTTACCATCCCTAGTACATATTTTTGCCGGTTCAATTTTGGTGGTTCAGCTTTGGTGGTTCCGGGGAACCTCTGAGATGGGGCACCTTAAGTTCTCATATATTCTGGAATTCTAAGGTATACATATACATATATACAGATTAATGGAAAAAGTAAGAAACAATTTTTCTAGTTAATTTGTGAATTCAATATATAATACTAGCTGTCCAGCCCAGCTTCGACCGGAGCTAAGCTTCCTGAAACACGATCGCAGCGCCACCTATCGGGTCCAATTATGATGTAATCCTTTCCTATCTTTTAAGTTGGATCAAACTGCACACGGTGTGCAAGTTTGATTGAAATCGGTTAAGTAGTTTAGGAGCCCATCGCGGACAAACAACGTGACACGTGATTTATATATATTAAGAAGATAATAGATGAAAAAGTTATAGCGGATGTTTTCTCGCAAAAACTACTGAACTGAATTGGATGAAACATGGCAAAGATATTGATTATTGGCTGGATAGAATAGGCTAGCACATAGAATCTTATCTAATCTTACTAATATTATAAATGTGAAAGTTTGTAAGTTTGGATGTTTGCGGTTCTTTCACGGCCAAACGGCTGAACCGATTTGGCTGAAAGATGAAATGGTGATAGCTTATATATGGTGACAGCTTGCTTATATATTTTCGAGGGTTGAAGCGCGGCAAATAGGCAGAGGTGTATAGTACCCACACACCCATTTTCCGCCAGAGATATATTTTAGGTGCCAACGTGACAGATGGCGAGTCCATCGCCATCACTCAAGCACAACTATATATAGTAATAATAATAATATCATATTTATTTCGGAAAACATCCATTGTGTTAGTAGACAATTGACTTAAAACTATGTTAGTAAATCCTATATACCTTTGAATTTCTTCTCAGACGTATGCAGGTTTCCTCTCGATGTTGTCCTTCACCGTAAAGCTCGTGGTGTGACTAATCACTGTAGATACTTAAGTTCAGAAAAATTAAATGAAATTTTAAGTATTATAATAATAGTATGAAGTATAATAACAATAATGATATGAAGTAGTCCGCACGCGTTTTTTCAGGGCTGCGTTCCGCTTCGCAGTTTCCTGAAAAGTCGTTGTTTACACGTACTTTGCTCCGGTTTCTTGATTACGCCCATCCGTCAGTGCGTGATCTAACACTGTACGAAGTATCATGAAATTTATGAACAAAGCAGCCACGCCTTGCCACACCTGTTTCACCAACCCTGACATAGAAAATTGTATGTATTTGCGTTTTTTGTAACGGCAGCATTGACCTATTTGAAGGCAGCCTCTAAACGCTAACCACAAAGGCTTTCGAAGGTGGCTATTTCTACATGAAACCAGCTATAGATAGTGTCATCCACGAAGACGCGCCCCACTATTCGACCCAAAGTTATTAAGGTAAGTGTGCAACCTTTCACTTATGTTGAGTATTATCGGTACAGATGAGTGCACACGCACACTACAATTAATAGACTCGGGTTATACTCCCCGCATCCCGCGACCCTTCGACTTGAAATTAGTGGGGCGCGCCTTCGTGAATGTCACTGTCTATATATTAAAACTTGATCAAATAAAGAGGACTGCCCGCGCCGAGCCAGACGCGCAAATCCCGCCCCCAAATAATATTTAAATAAAATTACCAGTCCAGCTCAGCTCCCTTGCTCGCGATCCAGCAACGCCCTAAGCCGAGGTTCGTACCCCACAGGGGGTGCCCTTAGCTGTGTTGCTTAAAAATTAAGTGCCTGGCTGGAGGCCTAGGTCTCGCCATTGACCGGTTAAGTAGCAAAAGTTCCCGGAACTCACGCTACGAGAGACAAAAAAAAAAAAAAAATGAAAGCGGATTACTTTAAAGTCACAGTTAAGTATGACTTATTAATGTATTATCATTGAAGCGCAGCGAGGGTAGGCAATAATGAAACTACACACTTTTTTGCGCTGAAGATGTGTGTAGGTGCCGATGGCGAGTCCGTCGCCTTTACTCAAGCACATCTACATAATATGCCTTTGATTTTTTTCTCTAATGTGTACAGGGTTTCTCAAAATATTTTCCTTCACTGTAAAGCTCGAGATGTTTCACTGTATTGATAACTCATTAATACAATGCTTGTAATTAATAATTTGAATTGTCAGTTCTCAACTCTCAAACCAGCTACATGGAAAACAAAGCAATCTTTAATATCCATTAACTAATGGGTTCTAACAATGTGCATCAAATACTGGAGACATGTGTTTTCGTACGAGCGATTCCATAATTGTATACCGTTTTGACATTTTGATACGTCACTGTTGACATTCCAACAAACATACAAGTACGGTTTAAATGCGCTCTATTTTCAAAAGCTCAATGACTATTTTCGTACAACACACAGTATATATTGCGGTGGTTTTGTATGACGTACGAATAGTTTCGTTGAAACTGACCTGTAGCTGTATCGGCAGTTGTTTTTCTTTATTTTTTATATCCATTGAACCCATCACAAACTTTGTAAATTCAAATTTCGAATACGAAACACAATAAAAAGACAATAATATTTTTATTGTAACAGCGAAGGTGTGGCGAGGGCATTAACTTTAATATTTGACACTTGACATTACCAAAAATCCCAGAACATAAAGAGTCGTGGCTTTTAATATCGATAAACAATAAAATCGATGTTGTCGAGTATCGATTCGCGAAAGTGGCAATTATTTGGTTACCTCGGCTTCAGGCATATTACGCACATCGCTGGGGCAAGAATGTTGGTTACGCAACCGCTTGCTTGCATAAACATAAACAAATGCTTTTAGCGTATCAACTATTCAGCATCAAACGTTTGCAGAAATCATTAAGTTTTATGTGACTAGAAATGATCTTCAACACGTCTCTCTGGGATCTCCAAAAGGGTAGGCAGAGGAGTAATACAACTCAATTTTGCTGGAGATTTGCCGGAGGATATTTATGGGAAAATTGGGAGGTAGCGAGTCCTATATATATATCCTATACGTCATTGAATCTCCTTTCAAATGTACAGCAGTTTCCTCAAGATTTCCTTCACCGTAACGTTGCTACATTAAATATGTATTACAATAAAATTATGGACAAAAAATCATCTTTTTATTTAATTTCAAAGATGCGTTAACAAATAAGCGGCCGTTAATCCTCATTTCATTGAAAACCTTATTAACAATAATGTTCCAATACCCACATAATATGGTACACTTAACTACAAGTTACAATGGACTCGGGCTAAGTAAGTTCACTTAATTGCAACAGCCGATCGCATTGATTGCGTTACAGAACATTTAAGATGCGTTTATATAAGTTCAAAGGTGTACATCGGAATATTTTTTTTTATTGAGCAATACTGGTTTTGATACCATGTCATTTTGTGGGCACTGGCCTTTCAATATTCTGCCGTCGTTCTCATTTCAAATTGGCCGGCTAGTCTTATTGTTAGAGTCGCAGGTTTGATTTCCAGTCCAGTGATTAGTCACACCACGAGCTTTACGGTGAAGGAAAACATCGAGAGGAAACCTGCATACGTCTGAGAAGCAATTCAAAGGCGTATGTATAGTCGTGCTTGAGTAACGGCGGTGGACTCGCCATCTGTCACGTTGGCGCCTAATATGGGAAGCCGTGAAAATATATACTTATATTTTTGTAAGCAATAGAGTAGTACCTATTACGTATCGCTTTGAGAAGGCATTTAGATAAATAAGAGAATATTAAGAAATTATAACAGAACTAATCTACAATCGAGAAAAATCCTTCAAGATGGAGATAAGATGAAAGACAGAATCTGATTTAATACTGTTAGGCAGCTTGTTATACAGGTTTGCTCCTTCATATAAAATCTAATATATCCTCACGCATTCTCACAAGGGTCCCCGAAGGGGTAGGCATAGGTAATACCCACTCACCCCCTTTTCGCAAGAGATATATTTTAGGAGTCCGTCGCCGTCACTCAAGCACGACTATACATACGCCTTTGAATTACTTCTCAGACGTATGCAGGCTTCCTCTCGATGTTTTCCTTCACTGTAAAGCTCGTGGTGTGAATAATCACTGTACTTAAGTTTAGAAAAACTGATTGGTACAGTCGCAGGCAACTGCTAAAACCACTCGGCCACCAGGGCTTCAAAATCTAACCTACGCAATAATAACGCACCAAGTAAATTACAGTACGTATCTATGTCTAGTACCTAGCATAATGTATTTCATCAAAGTAAAGAAATTAATGCAATTAAGTGTTTTTGAATTAAATAACGCTTAATCTCTCTAATTGACTGCATTCAGCTGAACGCCTGAACATATTAAGAGGCTATAAATTGTTATCATACTGCGCTTGCGCACGCCCTATGTTAAACATGTTTTATGTCTTAGTATTTTTAGACGTAGGCAAGTAACATCTTGCGACCTGCTTTAGGTAATCTATATATATATATATATATAAATATATAGATATATATATATATATATAGGAGATCCCATTTGTGAACTCACTCATCACGAAATCTCAGGAATTATAAGGCCGATTCACTTGAAATTTGGTAGGAGTATGCCTTACGCGGTAAAGAGGTCAGCTAAGAACGGATTTTATGAAACTCCACCCGCAAGGTGGAACGCGGGGGCGTAAAATAAAAAAGTTTTTCAACTATCAATTGCTTCTGTAGGATGATATTATTTTATAATGTAATATAATAAGAACCTTAGCCGCAGGAACGCGTGGCTGGGTCTGCTAGTAAACTTCAATATATAAGCTAAGTTAACTAAGCTCACTTGGTTGGCGAAGACAGTAGGCCGCCAGTTGTTAGTATCATTCAATCCTTCGACCTCTTTGATTGAAAGATTGACCTACTTCACTTCCTCCAAATTCAACCGTCTCTTCAAACAAGATTGCCAGTTTCGATTACTGGTTGCGTGCGCTTCCAAAGGAGTTTCCTTCCGCGAACATTCAGGCTGTGGAATGAGCTCCCCGTTGAGGTTTTCCCTGGAGAGTACACCATGGAGTTCTTCAAGAAGGGTGTGAAAAGATTCCTGCAGCGTCGGCAGCGCGCGAGTGATACCTCTGGTGTTGCAAGCGTCCATAGGCGGCGGTAACCGCTTACCATCAGGCGGACCGCACGCTTGTTTATCACCCATGAGGTATAAAAAAAAATATAAAAAATGATAAGTTCAGTGATTAATTACAAGACGAGCTGTACGGTGAAGGAAAATATCATGCTGAAATCCACATACGTGCATTCAAAATGTAACATTCAAAGGCGTATCTATGTACTTATAGTTGGGCCATCCTCGAAGACGCGTCCCACCATATCGATAAAGTATTCTCATTGAAAACTTACAATTTGATGGTCCTAGGCCTCAAATGGTCCGGCCGGACGGGACCGCTTTCTCAGGGTTCCCTAGTCATTAATTACACGGTGACGTGTCGTAGGGTACGCTAGAAAGTTGACCTCGGGTCCCAGAGTCCGGGATGTACCCGTTAGGTTACATTTGAATATGTTGGAAAAGTGCAGTTTAATTGCACGGGATGCAAGATAACTTGTCAATGGCCTTTAATGAAGATGCAACCTTAACTGGTACATAGCTGAGAATCATAATATTAATAGGGGAAGCGAAAACTATGTGTACCTGTGAAAATTCCGATTAGACAGCAAAATTTTTATATCATCCCACAAGGGTCCCTGAGAGGGTAGGCAGAGGTGTATAGGTACTACCCGAACACCACTTACCGCCAGAGTTATATTCCGACTACACATACGCCTTTGAATTTCTTCTCAGACGTATGCAGGTTTCCTCTCGATGTTTTCCTTCACCGTAAAGCTCGTGGTGTGACTAATCACTGTACTTAAGTTCAGGAAAACTCAGTGGTACAGTCGGGATTCGTACTTGCGAACTTTGTGTCGCAGGCAACTGCTCGAAACACTCGGCCACCATATTATTATTTCAATTCAAATTATTATTATATAATTATTACGAGCTGTCCCGACCAGCTTTGCTCTAAAAAAATAATTTCCTGATTGCAGCGCCACTATCTGATCCAATTATGAATTCTCCAATCCACCTGAAGACACATAGAATATTTCATTAAAATCGGTCCAGCCGTTTAGGAGGACTTTAGTGACAAACACACGCACAGAGGAAATATATATATGTATATAATATAAAAGATGATTGTGTAAAAATTTCAATATGTCAACTTAAACTTCAAATGAATTGTGGACGACTTTCGACCACTGGTCATTAACTATTAAACTACAAACCTTCAAAGGTTCTTCCATTCACCTTTGATACATTTCAGTGCGGACGTCTCAGATAGCTAGCCATTCTCCAGCACGACTTTACAAACGTGTGCAGAATTACGTCACTCTAAACTCATTGTGTGACAGATGCTTAAGTTAGGCTTCTTTAATATGCAATTGTATCGTCTTTTATAAATCGTATTAAACTGTCAACGTGACAGGTGGTCAACCCTGCACCGTCTCTGACAGACGACAGTAAATATGTACGTAACAAAAGGCCACGGTGGCCGATTGGTTCGAGTAGTTGCCTGCGACACAAAGATCGCAAGTTCGAATTCCGACTGTAGCAATGAGTTTTTCTGAACTATTAAATACAGTGATTAGTCACACCACGAGCTTAACGGTGAAGGAAACCTGCATACGTCTAAGTAGCAATTCAAAGGCGTATGTATAGTCTTGCTTGAATAACGGCGACGGACTCGCCATCTGTCACGTTGGCACTAACTTTACTTTGAACATGAATAACTTTAGTAAAAAAAACGTGACACCAATCATCCAGGTTTGAATCTGCAATCTACAGGTGACTACTTTAACCACTCGGCCACGACTCTCGGAATTCTCTTGATATTTTAACTTATTATAGCTTATCTCTGTGGCTTTCATATTAATAACTCTTACTGAACATTCCTAGCACGAATGCTGGGACACCATCTCTAGAGTAACATCTCTAATTGCTTATTCAAAGCATTCGAAAACCAACTCTAAGTAAGCGTAAGTAGAGTGAAAATTCTGGTGCGTTGCTTAAATAGTGTTAGAACGTACATGAGATAGTGTTATTACAAATATTTTCGATAAATGCATTTTATTACTTAATAGTGTTTATTTTATTATTCATTAATAAAATAATAATGCTAAAAATATACATGCATACATAGGGCCGTGTCCCTATGTATGCCCAAGGTAGGCAGGGAGCTCCATTTCTCACTAGACTTACATATCGTCCGCATTCATCAGTCTCTTCATACTTGCCCGCTGGTTTCGACTACTCTTGACGTTCCAACCCTTGAGTGTCCGATCGATTTGATCTAGGTAGTTGGAACGTAGTCTTTCTCTGCCTCTTCTTGCACATATCGCATTGTAAATTAGTTTTTAATTTTTTTCTTCATCTTTACAACCACACTTTCACACCAGCTACTATGCAAATCGCGGCGCGGCAGCGCGCGTTATTGCGTATTTGATCTTGAGAACCGTAAATATAACGCCTCCAACAAATACTGGTATTTATCACACCAATATTCAGCCCCAGTGGGGATCGAACTCGCAACCTTCGGCCGTGAATGACACAACATATCACTAAACGTATATGTAATATATATTAATAATAATATATCCTCACGCCTTCCCACAAGGGTCCCCGAAGGGGTAAGCAGAAGTGTGAGGGTATATTAGGTGCCAACGTGACAGATGGCGAGTCCATCGCCGTTACTCAAGCACAACTTTACTTACGTCTTTGAATTTCTTCTCAGACGTATGCAGGTTTCCTCTCGATGTTTGCCTTCACCGTAAAGCTCGTGGTGTGACTAATCACTGTACTTAAGTTCAGAAAAACTCATTAGTCGGGATTCGAACTTGCGATCTTTGTGTCGCAGGCAACTGCTCGAACCACTCGGCCACCACGGCTATGTATATGTAGTGTACATATAGTACCGTGCATAGAATAGATTTTATATTATGTGTCGAATCGTCAGGTCGTTACCGATCGCCACGCATCGATGGCGTAAGAAATGCGACTTACATTCGACTGAACACACTGGGTGAGATTTAAGAGGAGATCTTGATCTTTAATGAAGGAGCATAGGTAACTCTTATATTCCTTCGTAAAGAGAGTTTTTACATGAGGAGGAAGAGTTGAGAGATTGCCACATAGCAGTTTTCAAATACAATTATTTTTTTTATTGAATTAGATTTTCTGTATATATCTCTACAATTAAATAGGCCATATCATTTAAAATAGAAAAAGACGTTCAGTTACCTCACGTAAATAATGATAATTCATTTATTTCAAATATAAAATCCATATACTCATTTATTAATTTAATGGCGACGGATTCGCCATCTGTCATGTTGGCACCTAGGAAGTGGGTGTGTGGGTACTACCTATACTTCTCTGCCTATCCTTTCGGGTATTATTATATCCTCAAGCCTTCCCACTAGACCCTAGTGGGAAGGATATAATAATATTAATAATTTATATAATAATATCCTCACGCCTTCCCACAAGGGTCCCCGAAGGGGTAGGCAGAGGTGTATAGGTAATACCCACACACCCACTTACCGCCAGAGGTATATTAGGTGCCAAAGTGACAGATGGCGAGTCCATCGCCGTTACTCAAGCACGACTATACATACGCCTTTGAATTTCTTCTCAGACGTATGCAGGTTTCCTCTCGATGTTTTCCTTCACCGTAAAGCTCGTGGTGTGACTAATCACTGTACTTAAGTTCAGAAAAAACTCATTGGTACAGTCGGGATTCGAACTTACGATCTTTGTGTCGCAGGCAACTGCTCGAACCACTCGGCCACCACGGCTCCTATTAATAATTTATAAGATATTTTTTTTTACAGCGATATAAATTAAAAAATCTTAACGTTAAGATTATTGTCCGCAATAACCCACCCCGTGTGTTCACTCTCGACATAATTTCGTAGACGTAGTGTGTCGGTTCGCGTGCTATGGCCCGACCGACACGCATCGCCTTTTGATAATAAAATGTCTAATTGGAACGTGCCGTACTTACGAGATGAGCTGTAACTGACCACGTTATTGGAACCGGTACGCTGAGCCAAGCCAGAGTTGGGCTGCAAGAATAGGAGGTTCCGTAGTTTAGAGATTCAAGGGCAGTTCAACATGGGATGGGCGTGTTCTAACGCTTCGTTTACAGTTCTTTCAGTTTCTTGCTATGGAGCAGAAATATTATGTAATATTTGCTATCAATCCCCACGCATGCCTAGACAAAGGACCGGGCCGTATGGGGCACTATAATAATAATAATAATAAGCAGATATAGTGGGAAGATAATGAGGGGATAATAGGTAAAATTTGCCACGGGGATAGATGGCGAGTCCATCGCCGTTACTCAAGCACGACTATACATACGCCCTTAAATTGCTTCTCAGACGTATGCAGGTTTCCTCTCGATGTTCCCCTTCACGTTGCTGCCAAGTAGCAAACCTGTGGCCCTAATGTACAGCCTCTTTCTTGTTTAAAACAATTTGGAATCCCGCCCATAAGTGTCGTTTGACCACGGATCCCCAAAGAGTATTTATTACTCGAGCGATATGTAATTGATAACCGCTGTTTTTTCGATTGGTCCACCCATGGATGGGGATTGTTTATAGATTGTATAGATTGTCGATATGTTTTAACGACACGTGAACAACTGTAAGGCACGTTAACTCCCTCGAATTAACACTTTGGGCGGCCTTTTATTGCCGGTACTTAACTTGTGTTTTCACGCTTGTATTTCTTAAATCAGGTTATATTTGTAGCATGAATAGGTTACTACAAAACGTCGTTAGAAAATTCCCAAAGTAGCAGTAAATCTAAATTGCAATCTTGAAGTATGTACATATCTTCACACCATCCCACAAGGGTCCCCAAAGGGGTACGTTACCCACACAGATCGGTACCTACACATTCAGATGGCGAGTCCTTTGCCGTTCCTCAAGCACAACTATACATAAGTATCACAATTTCTTCTCAAATATATGTAGGTTTCATGTCGATGTTTTCCTTCACCGTAAAGCTTGTCGTAAAGTATAGTGAACTTCAGTAAGGATAAACTCTTTCCTCCTTCAGTAAAGGACACTGTGACAGTCCTTTCGTTGTGTTGTGTGTTGTGATTGTGTTACAGTTAACGGGTCAAACCACTAGGGCACCAAGGCTCCTATTTATTTTATTTTATTTATTTATTTATATGCTTTATTGTACACTATATTTAATTTAGATAGTACATCATAGGCAAAAAGTACAATTGGCGGTCTTATCGCACTCGGCGATCTCTTCCAGACAAACATTGGATGGAATACATTAATATTTAGATAATTAATTTGGTAGTTGGAGGTGTACGGCATCTTATTAAAAGAAATTAAATACATAAAATTTATATATATATTCATATATACATGTCGATCCTATGTTTATCTAAATACATGAATAACCTTTAACAATTCGTGAAACTCGTCCAAATTGCCAAATTCGGACAAGTTTTAGAGTTTGGTAGATATTGATTGATGAATGTCGGCGAACTCTAATTAGGTTTCCACTTTGATATCGCCGCTGACTCTCAGCTCATCTGTAATTCGCTGTTTACATTATGTTGTTATACTTGCAATTTTTATTGCTCTATTAAATAATTAATGGATAACATTGCCCATTATCTTTGTCAAAGTAAAGAGGTTTCTTTAATTTCGTATTAATTAACCGCGATAATATTCCGCAGTTGATAATTTTATGTGATAATTAAGTTAAAACAGTTGGATATATTTTTTGTACTGACATTCAGGAAAAAGTCTCCTTCAAAAAGTTCCATAAGTCATTCGCGAACGTCAAAACGTAGAGGTTGAAAATACATCTTTTTACACACGTCATGCCTTCCCACAAGGGTCATCGAAGGGGTAGGCAGAGGTGTATAGGTAGTAGTATTATAGTAGTAAGATTGCAAGTTCGAATCCCGAACCTATCTGTTTTTCTGAACTGAAGTGCAGTGATTAGTCACACCACGGGTTTTACGAAAGGAAAACATTGAGAGGAAACCTGCATATGTCTGAGAAGAAATTCAAAGGCGCATATATAGTCGTGCTTGAGTAATGGCGATGGACTCGCCATCTGTCATTTCAGATGAAATATATTATTAGCGAAAAGAATAGGTATGTCATGTAAAAGTCCTCTTTAGACTTACAGGTCTCTCTCGCTTCATCCATATTCATCAGTCTCTTCATACATGCTCGCAAGGAGCAGATAGGAGCAGATAAAATAATGTGATATGACCAAAATTTGAGTAGCTGTCACGTTATCACGAGGTACGAGTAGGTATGCTAATTTTATATGTAATGAAAAGTTTATTGATAACTTACAATAAATTTATTGATTACTTACAATATCAATAAACATAAATATTTATAGAAAGTTGTATATTTTAAGACGCTATAAATTTTTTGTCAATATTACACTGCTAACACGTTGTTAATAAAAAACGTAATTTACTGAGCTATATGTGTGTTTGATCGCTCAAAGAATTAAGGGTTGCAGATTCAAAGCTCGGAGATCTATAAAATTTTTTTCTTCCAAAAATCTTTATGACAATGGTCTGTGTGTGGCCTGTAAGAAAAATTGGATATGTTTGTCACTTCTGGAGATGTATGTATGTATATTAAATTATATTATGAGAGCTATATACCGACTTGTCATCTGTCACGTTAGCACCATTTCTCCATCGAAAACTTGGTCTTCACGGAAGGCTTAAACTTACATATATACATACGACTGTGAATTTGTGTCGTTTCATCAACCTGAATTAAAAAAATGGCGCCAGAAGTTCTAAAGAACTGAAAAGAGCAACATTTTATAATTAACACTACACTAGGCGGAATACAAAGAAATCACCCAACTTTTATTAAGTATTATTATTATTATTATTAAATAACTATATTGATTAAGACGAATATATTAAATAGCGGTCGGTCCCGGCTTCGCACGTGAACATAAGATTTTTTATAAAAAAAATATAGAATATGTCACTCAGGGTGAATGTAGCTTTCCAATATGAAAGAATTTACAAACATACTTACATACAAATCTCTCCTCTTTATAATATACAATTAATTATAACATTTTATGGTTCTATCTTTTGTAGTTTAGGCAGCGTACGCAAAATAAGTAACTCTTTGGTTGATTTTTTTCAATTTGTGTCCGAAAAATCCAAATATCTTACGGAACCCTATTTCTTTCCAAAATAAAATATAGTCTCTGTTACTCGTGGATAATGTAGCTTTCGAATAGTGAAAGAATTTTTAAAATCGGTCCAGTAGTTTTTGTGCCTATTCATTACAGCCAAACAAACAAAGTTTTCCTCTTTATAATATTAGTGTAGATAAAACAAATGAGATTGAAAGCAGACAACCAGAATACACGAATTAATATTAATTACAGTATATATTTATACTTTAGTTAAGTATCAGCCATTTTTAAATATGGAATTCTATAAATCAATTCAGACCAGAGATTAAAATATCCATCACTGTCAATTTTAGTATATTTAGCTATGTATAAGCCTCCTTTGTAGATGGGAGATGCCTTTTCCTCGTTGTGACATAATGTTGCGAACATCGTGATAGCGTGAGTGTCGTTTCATTATATATTATTAATTATTTGTTAAGGCTCCAATCTCTTACTGGTAATAACATTTAGTTCACAGCCAAGTAACATGTTGTCAACTGTCAGTTAACGCAGAGAGGTCTAAAACTAAGTATGGATGATTTACAGATTACATATTATTACCGAAGTTTAGGCATTAATTGAAATGCTCCTTGGTTGAAGAAATTTGGCACAGAGATAAATAATAAGTATGCTATTTATTTACAATAACAATTAAGAATATTTACAAAAAAACAGTTGTTTAACTAACTACTTACAGATAAAATATTTGACCCAAATCGGTATCCCGAGGCAACGTGCCAAGAA
The DNA here is from genome assembly GCA_016069955.1 of Drepana arcuata. Classification (NCBI taxonomy): domain Eukaryota; kingdom Metazoa; phylum Arthropoda; class Insecta; order Lepidoptera; family Drepanidae; genus Drepana; species Drepana arcuata. The sequence goes on along the minus strand of JACCPG010002935.1, from coordinate 32,838 downwards.
GACTAGCAACATTGCCACGCTGGATAGCAATGCTGATTCTCTGAGCGAGATACTTTCCAGCCCGCCTGACACGGGAATTACATAGATAAATTAACTTATATGGTATGTTTTGTTCCAGATATAAACAAAACCAATAAAATACATACATACATACATACATATCGTCACGCCAAAACCCTAACGGGGTAGGCAGAGAGTATAGACCAATAAAATAGCTAGGAATAATATAGAAATGAAATAGTTTAAAATTTTTTATTGCGCATATTTTTAGTATTGTGCGTATATTTTGTGCAAACGTATATTAGCGTGGATATTTTGGCACTTTATTCGTGCACATAATCCTATGAGTAATAATAATAATGATATGAAGTTATTGTATTTGACAGACCGGCTGGCGTTTTAATAGTGGCTAGAGGCAACAAGGCCGTTTGGCCTTCTGTGTTAATGGTCCTGGGTTTGATCCCCGCAGCAATCTCATGAGTGATGACCGGCTATTATTTTTAAGAATCCGTATTATTTTTAATGTCTATTAGGTATGTGAGTATATTCATATAATTTTATTCAATGTAAATGTATGTATTGAATGTATATAGCCGTGATGGCCGAGTGGTTCGAGCAGTTGCCTGCGACTATCCCAATGAGTTTTTCTGAACATAAGTACAGTGATTAGTCACACCACGAGCAGAACGGTGAAGGAAAACATCGAGAGGAAACCTGCATACGTCTGAGAAAAAAATCAAAGGCGTATGTATAGTCGTGCTTGAGTAACGGCGATGGACTCGCCGTCTGTCACGTTAGCACCTAATATACCTCTGGCGGAAAGTGGATGTGTAGGTATTACCTATACACCTCTGCCTACCCCTTCGGGGACCCTTGTGGGAAGGCGTGAGGTTATATATATATATATGTATTAATGTTATTCAATGTGGTATTCTTTCTTATCGATATACTTGTCGTTAATGATATCTTAATGGGGCTAAAACAAGTTTAATTTAATTCTGTAGTAATTATTCATCTGTAATATATCATATGTTTTATTTCAGCTAATAATGTATTTCAGTGTCAAATGTCATCTTATTCTGTACAGCCGTTCTGTTATGAATAAGTAATCAACATTCTAAGCCTAAAAATATTCTCTAAAAATTTGTTTTACAAAAAAGAAGGAGAAAGAAGGATCTTCTCCTCTATAGCTATTTATGGCTTGCTCTGCCGCCCAGTTCTCCTCGCTATCTTCTTCTCAGTATTCCATGCGCATGCGCACGTTTCCGATAACTTACCCTTAAGTAGATAAAGAATAAGATCAATAATATTTGCCGACTGTGCGTTATGCAACTAAATTATATAGGCAATTGATGATACTTATTTATTATGTCGTAACGCGTCAGTTAGAATTAGAACTAGATCATTATACGCCAATTGGTCCACGGTCACTGTAGCATGTTACACAGGGTGTAGCACAGAATATAAATATAAAAAAATATATTGACTCTTATTCACTAATAAAAAAAGGCAAATGTTTTAATTAAATTTCCTGGTTTTCTTTGGTTGGCTTTTTCTACGATCTACGAAGGATAACCTTCCTGTCAAAATGATTTGTATGAATGAGAAGTAATTATTTGCATGTTAATAATTGTTTGCAAAAGGAGTAAAACATTGTCATACGTATCTATATATGCCGGCCGTCTGCTCTAGTAGTTAGAGCTCCTGACTGCGAATCTTGAGGACGCGGGTTCGATTCTCGCTGAGGCTCGCAGATATTTGTGTAATGAACGTATTTGTACCTTAGTCTCTATTTATGTATGTATATTGTTGTCTAGTTTCCATACTACAAGCTTTGCGTAGTTTGAGACTAGGTCAGTTTGTGTGGAATTATCCCAAGGTATTTATTTAAATCATCACCAAATTCAAAGTTGCGTTAATGATGAGTTATGACAGGTCACCGCTGATCTGATAGCTAAATTGATGAGGTTCATAAATTAATACGGACGATTTCAGTTTGAAACTCCAAGCTGACTGTAATTCACATACACTGCTATTGTAGCAACTAGCAATAGCAGTAGTTATAACAGAATAGCAACAGCAGTAATAAAGCTTATCTCATAATCGCGTAATTAATGGTCAATGGCTTTTACGTTATATCTTTGTTTGAAAACAAACGTTTGAGTCGCGACATTATTAAGACGATCTACGATAAGATATAAAAACAATGTTGATTGCATATAAAACTATTTGGGCAATCTAAAAAAAATATATATATATAAGATATATATGCTCTTAATTTTTATATGGATGTCTCGAGGAAACTTTTTGAGGCCCGTGACAAGAGGGTTGGCGAATATTTCACTCAGCGAATCAGCAGTGGCAATGCCGCCAGTCTTCCGCGTGACACTGATTTGGTACATTTATTCAATTAATATGTAGATTATATTTATTATTACTTTGTATTATAATATCAAAAGATATAGAAAAAAGAGCTTTTGCCGTTTCTTCTCCTGGCAGGTATTTTTTCTTGGAAACGGTGGTAGCTTTAGTTTATATTAAATAGGTGATGTTCAATAAGTGTTCCCTGTGTCCCTTACGTTGAATAAAATACTTTGATTTTGATTTTATATTTTAATAATTTAAAATTCGCGCGTTGACAACTGTATGTTGCGAGGATAAATCCTTCTATCAATATGGCCATTCCACGAGGTCTTCTAGAAGCCTTAACGCAGAAGTACTACCTAGCATCAGTGCCATTTGGTTGCGATCTTCTGTGAAGTCCTTGACAGTACTTCCGAACGGGGACAGTCTGTCTTATTTCAAGCATTACATACATACATATATACCACTACGTTCATTGAATTTCCTCTCAAACGTATGCAGGTCTCCACTCGATGGTTACCTACAATGTAAAGCTCATAGTGTGACCAATCACTGAACTTAAGTTCATAAAAACAGTCAGGATACGACTTGCTACTGGAACCATGCGGCCACAACGGGTGAATACTAAGGCTAAATGGTACACCGTCATTCCATTCTAGACTCCCAGACCTCTGTCCTACATTTTAGTTGAAAATCTAAGCTAGAAATTGTCTAGATCCAAGCGGGCCCTTATGAAGTGAAAGCTCGGAGGAATGCAAGAGCTCAGGCCGGTAGGATGAGTCGGGATTTGCTTACCTATTAGCCTGCTTGACCGTACGTTATTGAGAATAATTAAAGTTTACAACATAGCTTGGCAAGGAATAGCCTTGTCAGTGTAACGAGGAGGTTTCTTAAAGATATTTAAATCCTACTAGTAATATTATAAATACGAAAGTTTGCGAGTATGGATGTTTGGTAGTCAATCACGCCAGAAAGGCTGCACGGATTTGAATGAAATTATGCATAGATTCTTAGCTGGATTAACACATAGAATATGTTTTCTTCTTAAAATTATACTAATGAAATCTATTTTAACTCACCTTCTGTATTGTTAGCAAAATTTGTCAAGCAAAATGTCTTGTATGTAAAGTGCAATAATAGGAACTTTGACAGACAGGAGTAAGCAGAAAGAGTGAGCAGCCAGCCCTCTTTAGACATACCTCTTTTGCTTTTCCACGCTCATCGGTCGCTTCATACACGGCTTCGTTGACGTCTCGATCTTTGAGAGTGCGATCGATTCAACAACAAATCATATTACGGATATTGTAATCCACGTGGATATTGGATTAAAATATCCGAGAGGATATTGGAAGATATTTTGGGAATCGGTCCATAGAAATTACATATCAACGTGTACATAAGTAGTTGAATATGTTTGACCTGTGCAGGGATCGTAATCGCGGGCTTAAGTGAGCAACCTTCATCGCGTTGTTATAACTAGTGTACTTTTGAATTTTTTATTTAATTTGCGACCATATTATAAGCCTTGACATGGGTACTGGAGTGAAGTAGAAAAATATGACAGCAACCTTAAAAATTTAAGAAGTAAAAAAATATGTCAAGATTTTATTGTTTCTCGTGTTATTGGACCATTCAATACTTAAATTTATTGAATTATATATTTTTTCAAATGATTTCTCTTTACTAATAGGTATAAGTCACAGCATTAAGCAGTTGAAAAACTCTGTTTACTTATAAATGTAGTGCTTAGTGTACGAAATATTAACCTCTTTTTAAATGTCAGTTATCTAATTGTTAATAAACTAGATTCGAATTGCAATCGAACACGAATCGAACGTCTTGCGGCAAATGCAATTCAAATTACTTACATCAAACAATGTGAACGTGAAAATAAACTTTTTAACAAACTTTTTTATGTTCTTTTTATAAACTTTCGGCCAGCTACCATGAGTGCCATCATATAAAAAAACATAACAATCCTTTTTGAAATATGAACCGTAGCACTCGGAGTTAGGGTTTAATTTAATTTGCAATTAACAGTCAGATGTGATTGTAGGGAACAGGTGTTTGGCGGCAACAGGTGATTTTGTGACCGCTAATATATTGGCTACAGGATCGAAATCAGCAGTCGACATATTGCGTTATATACCTACGACAATACGGCCTGCTAAGCGTATGCTAATTTAGACTTTGTTCGTAAAGAAATACGGGGCAAATTTGCGTGGATATATTGACAGATGGCAAGTATTTTCAGCATTTATATGCGTGGTACGCAATGTGGTGATTGGAATAAGATTTGGAATTTTCGATACAGCCTTGGATTGCTGGGTGAACTGTTACTTGCATAGCTCTTTGCTTGGACAATGGTGACCATCTTGAAGTACAAGTAGGTACGTTATTTAAAAGAGCATATTTTTCGTTTTACTTTCAATTGGTTTTGAGACAACGCCATAAGGTTTCCTGAGATATTTCCACGCCTTCACACAAGGTTCACCGAAAGGGTAGGCAGAGGTGTGTAGCATAGCCTCCCTTTGCCGCATATTAAGTACCTACTTGACCAAATGACGAGTGCTGTACCGTTACTGAAACACGACTATACATACGTCTATGAATTTATTTTTCTATGAATTTCTTCGCAAACGTATGCAGGTTTCAATGTTTTACTTCACCGTAAAGCTAGATAAGTATAACTAATGACTGTACGTAAGTTCAGAAAAACTTAGTGGCACAGGCGGGATTTGAACTTGCGATGTTTGTGTTGCAGTCGACTACTATAACCATTTGCCTATCACGGCTCTTTAAATAAAAATTATTTATTTATTTATTTATTTACACACACACCTTAACATCCTTACAGTAGGTATACCAATATGATGTTAAAAGAAAATAATAATAATAATAATAATAACCTGGCAACACAACCTGACACATTGTGACATTTTCTCTTCTTGTTTTATTTCTACAATTTTCTTCAAATAATTGGGTTAGTTAAACATTTGAAACAAGGGACATATAAACAAAATGATTAAGACCGTGAAGAATCCATAAATAAACCCGTATCAACAACAAAAATACTGCAATATGAAAAATTTAATTTATGAAAGATGACAGCTGTCATTGGATTCGTATACACAGAAAATGTTTACAAGAAGTCAAGCCAGGAGACATAATGCACGCCCTCCACCCTCGGCCTCGCCACCTAGCTCCGTCTCGCAAACACCCGCGGACTCTGATTCAGCAACATTAGATTTGCGGGTTGTAGCTACAGCTGCGTCGAGCTCAAGTGACGAGTACTTCTCTCCACCGACGTCGCCAAGACCTGTACGCCGGCAAGGAAGAGTTCAGCCGCCACCGAATGGCTTGGGACCTAGGGGCCAATCGGCTCCGGATCGGGTTCTCGCTGTCGGTGGTAATGTGCAGCGCATGAGATGGACTCATACAATTAATGAGAACGTCATGCGCGCATACTATGGGGCAACAGAGGGGGAACTAGCCTCACTGCGTACCGTAGTAGAATGCTTTTACTGTTCCAGGAGCTTGAACCAACTGTCAACGTCTCGGCACAACGACTGTCGGATCAGGTGCGTGTCATCCAACGCAACCACAGATTGGATGACAATGTGCTTGATCGGCTACGCTCTGAAATGCAGGGTAGCCATGTCACCTCTGCCCCAGCGCAATCAGCTGCGCAGTCGCTAGTCTCTTCAATAACGCTACCGCAGCCTAGCTATACTGATATGGAAGGAGGTGATCGGCCCCTTAATGCAGGTACCCAGTACAACGAACTAGTAAGGAGCACTTTGAAGGATGCGGTTCAGCAGTATAAGTTTGTATCACCAGGACTTAGACCACGCCTACCACGATTGCCCATGCATAAAAAAAATCTGGCGCTAGTGGCTACCCTGGATTCGCTGCTCCCAGAATATCTTGATTGCTGTGAAGATCTAACCGAAACACATCAAATTTTATATTGTGCGGCTATTGCAGCATGCCGTTTAGCTCACGTAAACTTCCCTAACCACGAGCGAACCGGACAACCGAAACCAGCTGTACCAATCTGGCAGCGCAGAATTCAGCGTCGAATTGACGATGCCAGGGTTCTCATTGGTAAACTAAGCTGTTTCAGAGAAGGTAATACTAGACCTAGAGTAATGCGCTATGTGAGGAAAGCTTTTTCGGGATCCGACATCAACCCCCGTGATTATGTAGCTTGTGTCACGGAGCGCATCGACTACTTAAAGCAGAAAGTTTATGCATGGGCAAACCGTATACGTAGATATAAACAGCGAGTGGACCGATACACACAGAACCGCATGTTTCAAAATGACCAAAAGTGGGTGTATAGAGGTTGGGAACGTTCGGAACAAGGTGTGAGTGACGAGCAACTGCCGGACAATGATGCTGTGTGCACATTCTGGTCGAATATTTGGTCGGTGCCCGTTACTCACACTGAAGGTGATTGGATTGAGGAGATCAAAAAAGTATGTGAATCAATTCAAGAAATGGGGGAAGTTACGATCAGCCCCAAAGACGTAGCCGATGCAGTCCAGTCTTTATCAAACTGGAAATCACCGGGTCCTGATGGACTACACAATTTTTGGCTGAAGTGGTTACGCACCTCGCATGCTCGATTGGCCTCTCAATTCCAGTCGTCCTTAGAATCTGGCTCGTTACCATCATTTTTAATGACAGGAATCACCCACCTGCTCCATAAATCAGGTAGTACCATGGACCCAAAAAATTATAGACCAATTACATGCTTACCAACGATGTATAAACTTCTTACATCCATACTGAGGGCAAAAATTTCTATACATATTAACAACAACGTAATCATGTCTGCATCTCAAAATGGCTGTAAGAATGGGTCTCGTGGTACTAAGGAGCTGCTCCTTATTGATATGACCATTAGCCAACAGGTTCGTCGTTCCCGTAAGAATCTGTCGACATGCTGGATTGATTATAAGAAGGCATACGACTCGGTACCACATACATGGCTTATGAGGGTATTAGAATTATATAAAGTAAACTCAACCCTCCGCATCTTTCTAAAGTCAATTATGGGGCAATGGAAAACGGTCCTACATTACCCTAGAGGTCGACAGATTCCAGGAAACGATGAACCAATAAGGATTGAGCGTGGTATATTCCAGGGCGATAGCTTGAGCCCACTTTGGTTTTGTTTGGCATTAAACCCTCTGAGCACTTTACTGGAAAGTTCAGGGCTCGGTTACCGATTGAGGAGAGGGGGTCAGGTTATCTCTCACCTCCTTTACATGGATGATCTGAAACTGTTTGCTCCTAACGAATTGCAACTAACAGAACTACTAAATGTAACCCAAAACTTTAGTAATTCTATTAGGATGGAATTTGGTATTGACAAATGTGCTGTCATGCATGTCAAAAGAGGAAATATTATGGAATCTGTTGGAATTCAACTCTCGGATTCCATAAATATTAGATCCCTCACCCCAACTGAGAACTATACGTATTTGGGTATGTCGGAGGCGTTAGGCATTCACGAAGCTGACATGAAGAAATCACTACTGGACCGATTCTATGGCCGGCTCACAAAAGTACTAAAGAGCCTACTGACTGGTGGTAATAAGGTACGCGCCTATAATGGATGGGTCATGCCGGTGTTAATGTGCTCCTTTGGCATACTAAAGTGGACTCAGAGGGAATTGGAAATTACAGATAGAAAAGTTCGTACATTGCTCACCTCATATCGAATGCATCACCCACGGTCATCGATAATGAGGCTATACATCCCTAGAAAATGTGGGGGTCGAGGCTTCTTGAATGCCAAAACCCTCCACAATTGCGAAGTATACAAGCTCAGAGAGTATTTTCGCTCTACCGAAGTGGGTATGCATCGAGATGTGGTGGCAGTGGACAAAGGACTAACCGCGCTCTCCTTAGCGAAAGAGAACTGGCGTAAACCTGTGGTACTCACTACCAATGATCGCAGGGAGATATGGCAAAGCAAGGAGCTCCATGGTCGCTTTTACCGGGCCCTACATGACCCTGACGTAGACCATGAAGCATCTCTGGCTTGGCTACGCTTTGGTGATCTCTTCGGGGAAACCGAAGGCTTTGTCTGTGCAATTATGGATGAAGTTATGATGACGAACAACTATCGAAAATATATTTTAAGAGACGGCACGGTTGACATCTGTCGGGCATGCCACCGCCCGGGTGAATCTCTGAGACATATTATCTCTGGTTGTTCTCATCTAGCTAACGGTGAGTACTTACACAGACACAACCAAGTAGCCAAGATCATACACCAACAACTTGCTTTGAAGTATAACCTTGTGGACTCGGAGGTGCCGTACTACAAGTATTCGCCCGACCCAGTTCTAGAAAATGGTCATGTCACGTTGTACTGGGATCGATCTATCATCACAGACAGGTGTATAACCGCTAATAAACCGGATATAGTGCTGATAGATCGATTAGAGCGCCGCACAATGATTGTGGATATTACTGTCCCGCATGATGGGAATCTCGTGAAAGCCGAAAAAGACAAACAAATAAAATATTTGGACTTGGCTCACGAGATTGTCAGCATGTGGGATATGGACTCTGCAATCATTGTGCCGATAGTAATAACGGCCAATGGCCTAATGGCAAAGAGCCTCGACCAACACCTCAAGAGGCTCTCGTTAGACGGTTGGATCAAGTGCCTGATACAGAAAGCAGTACTGCTCGAAACGGCACGTATTGTGAGATTTCTTTCTCTGGGACCCTAGCCACCGGTACCTTGGACCCTGATCCCGATACCGGTGGGCCCCTATATTTTATATTTTTAAATATGTTTTTTTTTATATATATATTTAAAAATGTAATATATGAGATGAATTTCAAATAAAGAATAATAATAATAACATTAATAAACTAATTTACAATATAACTAAATATATATAAAAAATATCGTGGGTTCTATAATATGCATAGTTAAAGCGATCTAACCACAAAATCTGATATGAACTGTGATTCGACCTCGTAAATTTTTAATCTTTCTTCGATGGCAAAAACATGTAAGCATTCAGAGATCCTGTTGAATCATCGCGTTTAATATATTAAGGTGTCAGACTGTCTGTGACCTCACGACCTAAACGGATTCTCATTATGGTACATTTTCCTAGAGCCTGGCCGTGGTGGATGTGGTTCAAGTAGTTGCCTGCCATACAAAGATTACCAGTTCTAATACCGACTACCTTTGATGTCCTGTAGAGTTTGAGATCTTGGTCTTCCTCGTTCTCTATTTACTTCTAACTTCTTTCTAAGATCTTCACAAAGAAATAAGTCAAGCTGTCAAGTCCACGGCTTCCAGCGGTGATGGTAAACGGTTACCGTAGGAAGCGTATTACACATGTACATATGCCAAATATTTTAATGTTTTTTCTATCTACTTCTTTCTGAAAGAGTTCAAAGTAGGTGGCAGAGGTGAAAAACACTCCTTTCTTCAGAGATACACTTCAGTGCCAACGTGATAAACCTCATGAAAATTCGTTCAGTCGTTTTTGCGTTTTCGCGAACAGATAGACACGGCCCCTCCGTGTTGTTGTATAATAAATAAGTCGTGATTTGCAGTATAAGAAAAAAAAATTTACAACTGCTAACAGGCGTACATCAATTTTGCTTATCAGACAAATATTCGTAGCCGGCGGACATCGAACCTGGAACCAACAGCGCGGAAGAGATTGTGCCAGGCAGTATGGCCATTTCAGATAGAAAAGTGTTAGTTCCTACTCTGCGAAAGTGGATACAATATGGAATGCCCGGTTGGCTGAGGGTATGGAGTGTTTGGAAAGCGTGACGGAGACATGTGGATGGGCTCGATGATTTCATGCTAAGCTGATTTAACTAGGACGGGTGGAAGGTCGCGATTAGGGTTGTCACTAAACTTTCGTACATTAAATTTATAAATTACGTAACATTAAAGTTGTAAATATCAAAATATTTTATTTAAGGTACTTATAAAGCGTCGAAAAAGGTTAACTATTGTGTGTTACGACGGGTCTAATGACACCCTCTTTTCGCCGGTTATATGGGTGTCAACGAGAGAGATGGCGTCTTTATATTGTTTTTGCAACATATAGCTCGTGATCTCTTTAATCACTGTACTTAAGGAAATACAGTCTGCTCTTCTACTCTACTACTCGTCTACAGGATTCAAACTTACAATCTTTGCGTTGCAGGCGATTATTCGAACCACTCGGCCACTATGACTGTTTTCATTGAGAAAACCTGCATACGTCTGAGAAGTTATTCAAAGGCTAAATATGTATAGTCGTGCTTGAGTAACGGCGATGGACTCACCATCTGTCTTTGTGGTTGGCACCTAAAATATATCTCTGGCGCAAACTGGGTGTGTGGGTACTACCTATACACCTCTGCCTACCCCTTCGTGGAAGGCTTATATTGATTGGTTAATTCTTAATATCCCTTATCAGCTGAGTGACAACCCTATCGTACGTTGAAGCTAAATGCAGACATTGCTTTAGTGCTTTATTCATTCGTAAATACATAATGATTAGTTGAAATGAAATCTTCTCGTTGCCGACTTTAGGTCCCCGTAAGTGTCACTACCTTGACTTTTAACACCGCGTAAAATTGGATTATGTGCCAATAATCTTATTCTAATTCTTCTTCTCATTTTAGTTCTTATAATTTGAGTCCCTCTGTATCTCTGTGCCAAATTTCATCCAATACTGTTCAGGCTTACTGGCGTAGTTGAGTAACAATATATGCTCTGAAACTTTCGCATATACATAATAATCTATATATATATATAATTGTTATGTTGGTTTGTGTACGCTTCAAAAACTCGAAAAGTTCTGCACCGATCGAGCTGAAAGTTTAGCATGATATATAAGGCGCATCAAGGATTCTTTTTACTATCTTTTGCATCAGTCACATATCCACAGCGAAGCGTGGCAGGGTACAGCTAGTAATAAATACATATCTTGGGACAATACCACTAAATATCTGCCCTCAGCTGGAATCGAACCCAGTAGCTCTGGCCGCGATACCATTAGGTGGTCATAATCTATATATATATAGGAGATCCAATTTGTGAACTCATCTCGAAATCTCAGGAACTATAAGGCCGATTGACTTGAAATTTGGTAGGAGTATTCCTTACGCGGTAAAGAGGTCAGCTCAGAACGGATTTAATGAAACTCCACCCGCAAGGTGGTACGCGGGGGCGTAAAATAAATTTGACTAAAAACACTTTTTTTTTACTTTATCACCCCGCCGAAGCTGGGCGGGACAGTTAGTATATATATATATATGTTTATAGATCACTAGCTGTCCCGCCCAGCTTCGCTCGGGTGAAAAAGTTAAATTGCCCGTAGCACGATCGCAGCGCCACCTATCGGGTCCAATTTAATATAGCCTATGTTACTCGTGGATGATGTAGCTTTCGAATGGTGAAAGAATTTTTCAATTCGGTCCAGTAAGTTTTGAGCCTATTCATTACAAACAAACAAACAAAGTTTTCATCTTTATAATATTAGTGTAGATTAGATGGATTTCCATATAGGATATGTTTTGATCCGGAAATAAGTCTTAATAAAATTATACAAATAAAATTGTTTTTACTCAGGTGAAACCGCGGGGACAGCTAGTAAAGTAATTAGAAAAGAATTGATGGAGACAGTTAAGTTGGAATAACTTATTCCTAATATAAAACGATTTTCTCGCGGTCCTATTGATATATTGAGAGCGTTATAAAGCTTATTAAAATAATTTTGACACAAATATTTTTCGTAAGCCTGCAAATTGATGACTCTTGATGAAGCGGAATTAAGTTTTGGTTATAAATGATTAAATATTATTATTATTATTTAAATTAGTAGCTTACCATCAATCCCATGCTTTTTAATAACTTTTGGAATTCTAAATATTTGACGTGCCAGATGCAGACGCGGAGATAAAGAATCTTTCGATGGTTAATGCATTTTCTATATTTTGGCGAGTATTTTATTTAAGGGAGTATTTTATTGTTAAACGTGAAAAGGCGTTACTTATTAAATATGCAATTGTGTTATAGCACCTAGCACCTGAAAAATAACCTACGCTTAAAAAAAAAGCCACTTCTTTGGAACAACTTTCGCGCCGTGGTTTCGCCGGCGTGAAATTTGATTAAATCGGTAGTTTTTTCTGAAATAAAACATACCCTGTGCGGTAATCTAGCTAATTATCTACTAGTAAGCCAAATTTCATCCAATTCCGTTCAGTAGGTTTTGCGTGAAAGAGGCACAATGCATGAGCATGGCTCACAAAGTTTTGAATTCATAATATATCACGCCTTCCCACAAGGGTCCCCGAAGAGACAGGCAGAGGTGTATAGGTAGTACCCACATACCCACATTATCATCATAAAGTTAGTAGAATAATAATATGAATATAGTTTCTCGTAAATACAAATATAACGGTGATGTCTTGAATGAGGATATGCCTTCATCGAATGCCGCCATTGACATGTGCTATAATGCAATGACTCACTGGAGATCTATACGGATGATAATATGGCATTTTGTTAGTTCGAACGTTCTGATCTCAGAAACTAATAACCTGCTTTGAATATATTTCCATATCTATATATATATATATATATCATATATATTAACCTATAGCCCGTTTAATGAGGAAAGCTATACCACAACGAGGCATCACGTCGTTTGACGCCTGGTGACAAGGCTGGTGCTTATCTTGCGCTGTGAGCATTGCCATACAACGAGGCAATGCCAGCCTTCTTGGCACCCTCCCGCGGGACGAGTTGGGCTTTATATATCCTCACACCTTCCCACAAGGGTCCCCGTCCATATATTTTAGGTGCCAACATGACAGATAGCGAGTTTATCGCCGTTACTCGAGCACGACTATACATACGCCTTTGTATTGCTTCTCAGACGTATGCAGGTTTCCTCGCGATGATGTCCTTCGCCGTAAAGCTCGTGGTGTGACTAATCACTGTACTTAAGTTAAGAAAACATTGGTACAGTCGGGATTCGGACTTGCTATCTTTGTGTCGCAAGCAACCACTCGAACCACTCGGCCACCACGCCTTTAAGTACTTATAAACAAATTTAAAATGGATGTAGTCGCGCTTGATAATCAATCTAGCTGTGTTGTTTATTCAAAATTACTCTCCTGAACTGAAAGGTTCAAGTAGTGACGAAGGTCAAAAACATTCGCAAAAGGAAACAAAATTTTACGCAAGCTATTTCAACTTTCCTTTGAATAATTTCACCACTATAAATCACATCCTGAATCACCCGTTACATCAACGCGTTACCGAATTCCATCAAGTAGGTGTTACTTGCAAAATGACTCACTGACTTCTCATGACCTGCGCTTCTTCTAAATGCTAAGGTCAGTCTAAGCCTACGACTGGATCGAGTGCTTAATTTCAAACTTTCACGTATCTTAATGTCTGCACATTCGCTTTCCGTTTTATAATTATCACTTTTTACATCACCATCGATGATAACAAGGTCAGCTCAAATTTTATACGTGTTTTACTGATGATATTGCTCATACAAGAGTAAAGCACATTTTGTACAGGCATATAAAATTATGTACGGTGAATAATTACTTTAATGAAATGTTGTTTTGAAATAAAATTATCACAATTATTTTTAAAACAAAATATTTAAAAAAATTTTTTTTTTGATAATCTTTTTCATATATTTACAATTAAAACAATTAACAATATTTACAAAGAACAGTTAAAACTAACTACTTAAAATATTTGTCCCAAATCGGTATCCCGAGGCAAAGTGCCAAGAAGACTAGCAGCATTGCCATGCTGGAAAGCAATGCTGATTCTCTTTTCATTGTAATTTATCTATGTATTCATATTTTTTAATTTAAAATATCATTTTTACATTACCTTGAATATAATAATTGCTGTAACTTTCTCAATAAAAGCTAAAAACGTTCATAGAAAATAGTTAAACTCGTTTAATTATTTGATCATAAAACTAACGTCTATTGCCTATATATATACGTCTATATATGTATATACGAGAATGCAAACGTGATTGAGGTGAAATTGTAAAAAACGCCGAATCCGAAATGTGACATGCAGCCGAGAGTTGCACTCGTTGAGACCCAAATGACTCATTCGCTTCCCATGGTGGTGACACGGAAAATGACTCAGCAATGAGATTTATTCTTGCAATTGTAGCTATGTAGGTAGGATAATTAATATGTGACGTTTTTTCTGATATTTATTCATCATTAGCAACATATTTTCTTGTCTCACATTTTTCCGTAGCGCCAGTGCGCCGCCATTGCGCAACGGAAGAAATACTGTGTAAAGAATTAGATTGAATTCATAATAAGATAAGATATCTTCATACGTAATGTATATAAATCATACATACATTACTTCTTTCATACATACAGGAGAATATTTTCCCGTGTTTTCAATCGCGCGAAAATTTACTTGATTGGCACTTTTTGGGTCTAGTATAAAAATAATAATAATAATATATCCTCACGCCTTTCCACAAGTATAAAACATAGCGTAAGTATATTTTAATACAGCTAATCTGTCTCTGTGTCAAATTTCATCCCATTCCGTTAAGTATTTTTTGCTTGAAAGGACCAACCTTCGCACCAATTCGCAAAATTTCGCACCAACGTTCGCATTTATAATATTATTGGGATCTTTGCATTTCATATCTGCAAGCGCATAGCCTAGTTCAGGATACGTTGGCTTTGTACCAATGTTCAAGTTATGTTTTATTCCGACGGCCGTCTGGTCTAGTGGTTAGAGGTCCTGACTGCAAAACCTGAGGTCGCGGGTTCGAATCCCGCTGAGGGCAGATATTTGTGCTTTGAACACGAGTATTTGTGCCTTAGTCTTGGATATCCTATGTCTTCATGTATATATGTCTATGAATATTATTAAATATATCGTTGTCTAATTATCATAACACAAGCTTTGCTTAATTTGGGACTGGGTCAATTTGTGTGGAATTGTCCCAAGGTATTTATTCCTATGTCCGTTTGATGTCATCCATTAGTATCAAGCATATGCAAACGAAGAGTACAGTACCGTAAGACGCTAGTTCACGTTTTCACGATCCGGCGAGACTTGAAGATCGGTGCATGTTAACTGGTTTTTTTCAACCGATTTGCGAATAGGAGTACATACCATGTATGTATTTTCCATCCAATCATTCGCTTCGCTAACAGGTAATTTATATGATTATAGCTCAAGTTAAACCAATAATTTATTTTCATCTAAAGTTCGTAAGTAAGTGATTAATCACACGACGAACTTTACAGTAAATGCATCGATAGGAAACCTGCATACGTTTGAGGAGAAATTCAAAGACGTATGACACGTAGTACACGTGTCAATTTGACATCTGTCATTTGCCAATATGTCTAAAAATAAACACTTGGGACAAAAACCATAAAGCCTCAGGTTTTATTCCAAAGTTTGCGAATAGGTATAGCCACAGTAATCCTTTCTTCAGTCACTCCAAGAGGAGAGCCATTCAAGTTCACATTGATTGACTGATTGATTTATCAATCCATTCACCGCAGCATCAAACGCTTCGTGTGTGGGAAGCCTAGAATAATCGCTACATATTATGTATATAACTACGTGTCAGGCCGCGTCTGTCTGTTCGTGATAAACTGAAAAACTATTAATGACTTTTCAAGTTGCTTTTGGCCAATAGAAGGTGTAATTAGCGAAAAAGGTATAAATATATAGGTTAATATATAATAATATAGTAGCGGGGATAAAACTCGCGACTTTTCATTAGCCAGGGCCATTGGGCCACACGGGATTACCTGTGTCGAACATAAAACTAGGAATTTAAATTGAGGAGACGTGAACAACATTTCGCATAAAAACACGATTTAGTTTACCAAAGTTCATAGTCGGACGTCAATCGGATGTACTGTCATTAGACGTCGAAATAAATACATTTTTACGAGTCTTTTTTGCTATAAAATCATCAAACGCATCCGGACCGTAGTAAACGGGCACCATAACCGAACAAGCAGTATCTCAGAAGAGAAGCGCGGTTGTATTTCTTGCTCACAGTTGGACGACGCGGCTGAGGTACCGGTACGGGTAGTACCTTACAGAAGATCACAGCTATATTTTATTTATTTATTTATGGATCTCCAACAAAGGTTACACGAAAAGTACACAAACATAATCTACAATATTAGACAAGCGTGTCCCTTCAGTTACAGGAGACCACAGCATGCATTAATATACAGTCGCAACAGGAAGTTTGGCTATATATAATAAAATAAAAATATAAAAACATTTAAAAAAAAGTGAAAATACAAACTAATTATTTTGTTTAAACATTTGAAATAAAACAGCATTAAAAACTACAAACAATGGCAGGATGAATAGACAACACACATTAAAAATATTAAGATTAAACATTTAAAATATCTATCAATTGTTTTTTATATCACACTACTTGCTAGTAGTATTGTATTGCGGGTAGGTAGATACCTAGAACTCCATGTGGAACAGTAGTGTAAGCAGAGGGACTCATCACTCTTCTAGGATCCACTCGAACAAGGTTGACAACACACGAGTAGCATCCATGTTAACAGTGCATCATCACGCCGAGTCCCTCACGGGGTAGGCAGAGCGAGATCACCAGTTGTGTCTAAGCTTTCAGAACACTTTTGCTTCATCAAAGTCCATCAGTATCTTCATACATACATGTCAGACTTAATGCTAAAGCATTTTCTACCAGTCAACCACCCTTGACAGGAGAAGCATTGAAGCGGGTGTGCACAGAAAAAAAAACATTTATGTTTTACAAAATAAAAATGAGAGCCGTGGTGGCCGAGTGGTTCGAGCAATTGCCTGCGACGCAAAGGTCGCAAGTTCGAATCCCGACTGTACCAATGAGTTTTTCTGAACTTAAGTACAGTGATTAGTCACACCACGAGCTTTACGGTGAAGGAAAACATCGTGAGGAAACCTGCATACGTCTGAGAAGAAATTCAAAGGGCGTATGTATAGTCGTGCTTGAGTAACGGCGATGGACTCGCCATCTGTCACGTTGGCACCTAATATACCTCTGGCGGAAAGTGGGTGTATGGGTATTACCTATACACCTCTGCCTACCCCTTCGGGGACCCTTGTGGGAAGGCGTGAGCATATTATTTTTATTATTATTATAAATAAAAATGTGATCTTTGTAAAAGTTCTTGCAATTTGATCTAGGACCCAGATTCTAGATTATGGTCTTAAACTCCCTCTCCTACTAGACATTTTCGCATTGTATATGTACTAGTTCGTAGAACTTTCGTCACTCATCCTTTCCATATGTCCTTTCGTTATATTATAATAGTGACACTTGGGCCCAGATTAAAAAAAAACTCTTTTCATAGAGCGTTATGGTCGTTTGGATAACAGTTCTAAAATTAAAATTCGTCATAAGTTAAGACAAGCCAGCAACAATATACAGTTGATAATCACACAGATGCCGAGTTGTCCAGTCCAGATGTGCTAAGCTGTTGTCTTATTGTTAAGTGTTTGTAAAAGCGCTTTACCTGACCCCAGCGCTCTGTTCTCTGAAGCCCACGTGTGTTTTGTTAAAAAAACAGATGTTTTATTACGTAGCTTTATTGATAATTAACACGGCGATTAGCAATGTTTCCATGAAATAGTAAAGCTAACTGCTCAGCGTGGTGGTGTAGTGGTCTTATTAAGTTACTTGAAATGTGAAGATTGCAAATTGTAATCCCGATGCGCTGTGCTAGTGTAAATCATCATCTTTGCTTAACGCCTTAAGGCGTGGTGGCCGAGTTGTTCGAGTAGTTGCCTGTAGCAGAAAGATCGCAAGTTTGAATCCCGACTGTACCAATGAGTTTTTCTGAACTTAAGTACAGTGATATTAGCCACACTACGAGCTTAACGGTGATGGAAATCATCTAGTGGAAACCTGCATAAGTCGGTGAAGCAATTGAAAGCGTATGTATATTCTGGCTTGAGAAACGGCGATGGACTCGCCACCTGTTACGTTGGCACCTTAAATATACCTCTGGCGGAAAGTGGGTCTTGTGGGTCTATCTTATAATAATAATGTAACGTAACCTCATCATTTAGAAAACGGGAATTTCCTGTCGTGTAAATTTGTTGAAGAAGCGAACGGTAGGAAGATTGTTAACGCCATCGTGACACAGTGGCTCGTTAGCATACAGAGATAGAGGTAGCGGGTTCAAAGACACGCCTCTCTGACCTTTGCGCATCATCTGATATGGACTTGTGTAAATATTTTAGCATTAGGATAAATATAAGCAGGGAATTCATTTAATAAAATTATAATATATCCTCATGCCTTCACACAAGGGTAGGCAGAGGTGTATAGGTAATAAATACCTACACACCCACTTTCCGCCAGAGGTATATTAGGTACCAACCTGACAGATGGCGAGTCCATCGCCGTTACTCCAGCACGACTATACATACGCCTTTGAATTTCTTCTCAGACGTATGCAGGTTTCCACTCAATGTTTTCCCTCACCGTAAAGCTCGTGGTGTGACTAATCTTTTGTTACTAATAGTTTAGGTACATATTTGACAGGTGACAGGTCTGTCATCTGTCATATTGTAGGACCCAATTGGTGGTGTTCTCTAACACACATGAAAGTCTTCTTCACGATGTTGGCCTTCGACATAAACACTGCACAGTTGAGTTATATTTATTGGTCAAATTCCATTGCAGCGGCATCCATTGTATACCATAATTACCGTTGTACAACGAGAGTTTGATTGTAAATTGTCTTAAGCGCATCCGTTCAGTTGCCGTTAAGTGAATAGCTAAAATTCAACATTCCGTCGTATTCTAACCGATCGACCTTTAAGGCCGATCGGGTCCCCAGATCGGGTCAAAGCTAGGGCTGCCACCGCACGATCGAACCGGATTTGGCATACATTTGAAAGTGTTACACAGAGTAGGCTATTGTGTGCACTTGCCTCTGAAACATAAATAATAATAATAATATATTCTCACGCCTTCCCACAAGGGTCCCCGAAGGCGTAGGCAGAGGTGTATAGGTTATACTCATGCACTCACTTTCCGCCAGAGATGTGCCAACGTGATAAATGGCGAGTCCATCGCCGTTACTCAAGCACTACTATACAGACGCCTTTGAATTGCTTCTCAGACGTATGCAGGTTTCCTATCGATGTTTTCCTTTACCGTAAAGCTCGTGGTGTGATTAATGACTGTACTTAAGTTCAGAAAACTCCTTTGTACAGTCGGGATTCGAACTTGCGATCTTTGCGTCGCAGGCAACTACTCGCACCATTCGGCCACCACGGCTTCAACAGAAACAGAACCAGTTAGACAATATGACTCCATGCAGATTATGTCTATTTTTAGGAGGAGGTTGGTCAGTAGCTATGTACAATGATGCATGGGAAGACCCTAAAAGCTAAACGCGAGCAATTGCACCTAAAGCAAGTGTCCTTATGTTTTCAAAACATTTAGTTGTCATCCCAACAGTTTTATTTCATAAATATTTTGATGTGGTTGCAGTCGGCAAGGCATCATAGAACTGTTGTATGTAACGATAAAAATTACAAAACAAGAAGCGGTGATAGATTACCACAAGGCAGGTCGTTTATTTCACGTCTAAGGAGTAAAATATATCGTTCAGGTTATTAATAAATAAATATTATTATTATTATCATACCTACTAGCATAAAACCTTTCTTCAATTCTGTGACAGCCCTGAGCTT
Organism: Drepana arcuata; assembly: GCA_016069955.1. NCBI lineage: Eukaryota > Metazoa > Arthropoda > Insecta > Lepidoptera > Drepanidae > Drepana > Drepana arcuata. The sequence goes on along the minus strand of JACCPG010002935.1, from coordinate 12,707 downwards.
TGGCACTCCCTTAAAAAGCTAAGCAGCGCGTGCGCAGCCAAGCTCAGGCGACACGCGATCGTTTGTGACGTCAGTATATTGTAATGTTCCCTTTATTCATATATATATTTTGCTATAACATATTGCATTTCTGGTCGGTTATTGAGCAAGACTGATAATGTTTATTCAAGTTTCTTCACCAATAACTGGCCTGATGGTCAGCGGTTACCGGCATCTAGACACTTGCAACACCAAGTAAAGTAGGTAGTGATAGATGATAGTCCATATTGTCGAATATAGGCTTGTTATTGAACAACTGCTGTAGGTATAACTCTCCGAACAATGGCAACGGGCCAGTGATACTTCAGTGTCATGAGCGTTCATAGGCTACGGTAAGCGCTTCCCATCAGCTGGGCTATACGCCTGCCACTCTTAACGTATAAGAAAAGACATGTAGAAAAGTCATACGGAGCTTAATCGAAAACGTTACCTCGATCCGTTTGAGATATAACTATGTATGTGCCCGAGCGAAGACGGGGCGGGTCGCTAGTCTATACTAATATCATAAAGAGGAAAGATTTTTATTTTTGTGTGTGTGTATGTTTGTAATGAATAAACTCAAATGCTATTGTGCCGATTTAAAAAACTCTTTCACCATTGGAAAGCTACATTCATCCTGAGTGACATATGCTATATTTTCTTTTATAAAAAAATCTAATGTCCACCCGTGCGAAGCCGGGACGGGTCCCTAGTATCTTATAAGGAGATATTCAAGCAGTCGATGTAGTCGTGAAGGGCTCATTTGAATACCATGCATTCACCGGTCTAGCTAACTTAGTTTTGCCACGTTTTTAAATGCTATGTTTATATGTAGCTTTGTACGAAAGTAACCTATTAGAGGCATATATATATGACAAACTGCGTAAATTATCCTATGGGTTAATCCAGGTATCCATCTCTGTGCCAAATTTCATCCAAAACTGTTCAGTAGTGAAAAAAAATTAATGAATTTCTTAAAATGCTAAGGTGTGCTATGAATAATAATAATTAAAAAACAACTGGTATAACTTTTTAAAATCTATCTGGTCCCACAGCACCCATCTGTCAGGCATACCATGTGTCCAGTTTTGTCTTAAATTGGCCATAGACAATGGGTCGAAAGATTTATACCTTTTAACATCTGCCCGCTACCTGAGGCGATAATGGATTACAATGCCAATGTAGACTTTTGCTAATTGATAAGAAAAATAAGTTTTAAACACAACTTTGGGGTGGAAATTGTTTTACGAATATACTAGCTGCGCCCCGCGGTTTGACCCGCATAAAACGTGAACAATCCGTGTATATGTAATAAATTATATATTCCTAGCAATAATTTATATGGCAAAACCACGTTTGCCGGGTCAGCTGTTATATTTAGTTGTTATATAATAGGACATACAGTTTGTAAAAATCATATGTATCGTATACTTTTGTAGTGCAATAAACATTATTATTATTATTACATATATATATATATATATATATATATATATATATATATATGTATTTCTTTTGTGCGTGTATTTGTCACTGAACCGTCTAGGGGGACCTAAACGGCTGGACCGATTGTAATGAAATTTTCTGTGTCTTCAGGTAGATTCGAGAATGGTTTAGATTTACAATTGGAGGTGCTTGACCTTGACCTTGTACCCGAGGGGTGGCGTTGCGATCGTCCTTCGGGAATTTTACGTTTTTCACCCGAGGGAAGCTTGGCGGGACAACTAGTTTTTTTAAATATATTTTCACGTCTTCCAACATGGTTTCACACACTCACATTTAACCAAAGATACATTAAAGATGCCAACGTGACAGATGGCGAGCCCATCGCATATACATAAATATACCTGTGAGAAGAGTGTATGAATGAGGTTCTTATAATTACTAATTAGTGTAATTGGATTTTTAGCCGTACTAATTATGTATAAATAAATAAATAAATAAAAATACCTAGTTTTACTAATACTATGTCCCTTTTATATGTAAAATAAATACATCAAAAAAGACTTAGTGTTTGGAATCAAGTTGTGTGACTTTTGTCCTTAACTTCTTAATAATTAATGAATATTGCATGTAAAGCAAGGTGGTCTATATATTGACGTTTTATTTTATTGTATGTTCATTTAATAGCGACTCAATTTGTAATTGACCCAGAACCTACACCGTTCATTTAGTCGACTAATCGATTCAAAACTTCGCGAAAGCACGCACGATTCGATATTTTTAATACTCGTAAATGATTCGATTAAATTACGTTTTTAATTGAATTAAACGTCATCTTTGCTGGCCTTTTGCGATACAATAAAACGTCAATAGAATATAATATTCGCTAAAAAAGTAGTATATTTTATTCTTGTCATGTTTCAGGTATTTTAACGCACATTTTTATATAAGGTCTTGTTATAAAATTATTAATAGGCAGACAAAGCTACCCTAGTTATGCTACGTGGAATATATATACATTTTAATGTAAGCCCATTACGTTCTCAGTAGCCTCATTTCGCTCTGTGGATATTTCAAACTAGATTCCATTTCAATTAGGACGTCAAATTATAGCAATTTAGACGTTATTGAACATAATCAAGATCATAATTCGAATGAAATTGAGCTGAATCGATATTTACGTTAATATATGGGAATCGACTAAGTAAGGATTAAGTGAGATATAAACCACACAGTACTACAAATTAATTTGCCAAAATTTGTAGCGATACATTTTTATTTACAAAAGACAAATTACTAACAATAACTCATTGAACATTTAATTATTTAGTTAAAACAAAGAAGAAATTAAAAAATATTGAACGTTCTGCAACTGCCGCAAGCAGATGCCCTAATAAGGTTGATTAATTTAAAAACAATAAAAAAGACACCCGACCGCGTGACACGTGCTGGTGTTTTGCATATGTTGCGCAACCTGACGACGCGCACGCAAACTGGTCGGGTTATAATCATTGGGCACGAAGACACTTTTATGTCATCGATCGAATTTTTGGGCGATTTTATGTATTCACGCGGCCCGTCTGCTGTGGTGGGCTTTTACGAAGAATTTGATCTTTAAAGTTGGTGCTTACATACATTATTGACGTATTTGACATTATTGACGATTAAAAAAAATATAATTTTATTTTATTGTAATGAGTGATATTTTACTGTGAGTTTATTTCTTATATTGTATTTTATGTAATACTAGAGGTCCGTCCCGGCTTCGCACGGGTGGATATTAGATTTTATTAGTAAAGAAAATATAGCATAAGTCACTCAGGGTGAAATGAATGTAACAATGGTGAAAGAATTTTTCAAATTCGTTCAGTAGCTTCGGAGCCTATACAATCCAAGCAAACAAAAAAACTATCAAATCTTTCCTCTTTATAATATTAGTTTAGTATAGATAGGTATACTACACCCTTAATTTTTTTTAATATATTTAAGGGTACTATACACTGTAAAGCTCGAGGTGTGACTCATCACTGTACTTAAGTTCAGATAAACTCATTCGTACAGTCGGGATTCGAGCTTACGATCTTTGTGTCGCTCGATCCACTCGGCGACCACGGCTCTCAGCTCAAGTATTAATTAAATTGTGTCAATTGTGTGTTCAAATAGAAATCAAGACCTAGAAATTGATCGATTGATCCTCCAAGGAAGTCTTTAATTTGTTTTGTCGATAGGTTGATTGCATCGCGACACATGACGCCCGGGCCATTTTAATTAAAAAGTATATTGAAAAAAAAATTAAAAGATTAACGACAAGACAAGATTATCACCTGCCGTTCCAAAGGTGTAGATTCAAGCCCCAAAATTCCCCCTTCCACTCTTAATTCCTTTAATTATCAACGCGTTTAGATACTTCTCTACCACGCGCGACGCTGCGGTTAGAACGTTATATTTTGATGGGCAATTTAGATCGGTTGGATGCCCGAATGACCGTTGCCTTACGGATACATTTTCAAATAAAAAACATGAACGGCGTTTTAATGTCACTACATTTTCTATTTTTAAATTCCTCGCGCAATTTCAATTCGAAACCTATAGTTTATTAATCAATTGCGTTCCTTATTCAAATTTTGATCTTGTTTTAAAAATATAAGCTTTAATTTTTTGCTAGTATGAAGTGTTTTTAAGCATCAATTGATAAATTAATACACATACTTAAACAAATTTACATTCCAATTATGTATACTATTCACTAAAATATCAAATCTGGACTTCTGCAAAGAGGTCTTACTTTTAATTAACATTTAACTAAAATAAAAAAATATGGACGCTGGTTATTAGAAACTGGTTTGCCAGTTTCAACTGTTTCGCCTCTATTTCAATGTTCTAATCTTAATAATAATGTTAAAATATGATATATATATGTATATACAATATAGCTAAGCTAAGTATTCTATATTAATAGTCCAAAAGCCTTTGTTCCAAGTACAAAATCTTATGTTTCGAGATAGTTTCTGAACGACAGATGCATGGGTAGCTGGCTGAAAATAATTCAACGTTGAAAAAAGTAAAACACGAGTTTATGTGCCGATACACATGGCCTGATCAGTAATGCTGAGATATATTGTCTCGAGGTTAGTGTTATGTGGATATGGTCGGTGGAAACAATATATATTTTTTTATGTGCGACAGTTAGAGTATTCCGTTTGCGATTTCCTCTTTAAGCATCCGCAGCTAATTAAAATAAAATTATACTCCCGGAACTCCGTGGGAGATACGGATGTCACGAGGGGCTCCTTTAATTTTGGATTTTTATTTAATTTTTATTGTCTGACCATGTTATAAATAATTATTCGCTAAAATAAGATAGAACGGCACATATGTATTCATACTAAAATTCATATCGTAAAACAAATGTATGAGCATATTCTAGGAAATAGATGGTACCCCATCCACAATTTTCTCACCTCTTCCTTTAGAGTCCAACAAACAGCTGTTCCTCGGACAATGTCCAATCACAACAAGATGTAAAAACGATAATTATCCGTCCATCAGACACATTTTATCGCTCCAACCTATTTACCTATATTAAACTAACCGGTTTCGCAATAACCTTCAAGAATTGTTACAGAATCTTCGATTAAGACAGAATTACAAATGATCGTCACGAATATAAAATGAGTTCTGCAAATAATATACAAGCGAATGTTTTTCAGTCGTTTGTTCCTCCTTTTCGCAAAATCTACGGAGGAAATTAGGCACAAAGATTTTATTTTTATTATAATTGAAGAGAGCCAAACAAGCAAACGGCCCAGGAAACGGTTACCGTAGCCTGTTAACACTAATGATATCGAAGTATCACATGCGCGCTGCCACTCTATGTTCGGAGAGTTTACTGTGCTGGCAGCATAATAGGACTAATCCCTCTGCTGCCAACACAATATAACAATCCTCCCGCCTCCCCAAAGAGCTCATTACTGGAGACCTTATTCACCGCGTAGGAACACAACACAATAAATTGTGTCATTTGGCTACGGACTTCTATAAGGTGGAGGTCCTGCCCCAGTCGGGCAGCTCCAAAGTCGAACGGGAAACCCCGTTATGCCCTACCTCTCTAAAATTATTACTGGTTTAACAAATAGATATGTTTTATTCTTAAAAAAATATCCACCAGCCTTTGGCACCAGCTGATGAACGCAACAAGATGCGGGCGGTACAATCTTTTAAGCTAACGGGCTAACAGCATCTGTCGATCTTGGCTTATGTTTTAGACTGTGGCGCAAGGATAAAAATGCTTTCGGAAAGCCGATTGTATTTATGGCATTATGAAGATTGATCCTTGACGGCGGAGTGGTGTACGAGCTCATGTACGCTAGGATTGCAGTTTCAAACCTATGTACAAATGTTATAATCAATAAATAAATACGGTAACGTATCCTCGGGAAAATTCCACACAAATTGGCATAGCCCCAAAATTAGCAAATTCCCCCAAATTCGCAAAGCCCCAAAATTAGCAAATTCCCCCAAATTCGCAAAGCCCCAAAATTAGCAAATTCCCCCAAATTCGCAAAGCCCCAAAATTAGCAAAGCCCCAAAATTAGCAAAGTCCCAAAATTAGCAAAGCCCCAAAATTAGCAAAGCCCCAAAATTCGCAAAGCCCCAAAATTAGCAAAGCCCCAAAATTAGCAAAGCCCCAAAATTTGCAAAGCCCCAAAATTCGCAAAGCCCCAAAATTTGCAGAGCTTGTGTTATGGTAACTAGACAACGATATCTTTACCAATTTAGATGGATAAATGTATAAATACATACATACATACATACATACATACATACATACATACATCCAAGACTAAGATATCATCAATACTCGTGTTCATCACACGAATACCTGCCCTCAGTGGGAATCGAAACCGCGACCTCAAGTTTCTAGACCTCTAGTTATTAGACCAAACGGCCGTCTAAATGAGTTTTTATTTATTTATTTATACATAATTAGTACGGCTAAAAATCCAATTACACTAATTAGTAATTATAAGAACCTCATTCACACACTCTTCTCACAATACTCCATACATGCCGCAATGAAAGCCTTCCATCCGTCCGCAAACACGTCACAGTCAGGGTTGGACTCCAAGAGGGCATTGAGTGCAGTGAGAGTGCGAGGTACAGGGGAGTGTGCACGTGATACTGTGCGATGTGTGCCCACTGCGAACAGTCTGTGGCTCCTGGCGCGTGTGTATTTGTTTGTGTGTGTGTATTTGTATGAAACCGCATGGTTGTTTGCCACATTAGTGGTATTAAGAAACCTACCTCCATTAGATTGAAGCTCAATCGAACCACTAAAATTATTTGGTCAACCCTTAAGTATGCAATCAGCGGCATTTTAAGCCCGCTCAGTCTTATCCATTATACCACATCACATGTTATCTCCCAAAGGATTGAACACAAGGTGTTCAGGATTCTGCGACAAGTTCCTGTGAAAGGTGCATTAAAACCTTGCTCATTGTTATTGGGGAATTGGCAAGTGTAACGGCACCCGAGTGTACCCGGCTAAGATAGCTGTAAATCATAGTGCGTATATATAATATAAATCTATGCTAATTACATAGCCATGGTGGCCGAGTGGTTCGAGCAGTTGCCTGCGACGCAAAGATCGCAAGTTCGAATCCCGACTGTACCAATGAGTTTTTCTGAACTCAAGTACAGTGATTAGTCACACCACGAGCTTAACGGTGAAGGAAAACATCGAGAGGAAACCTGCATACGTCTGAGTAGAAATTCAAAGGCGTATGTATAGGTGTGCTGGAGTAACGGCGATGGACTCGCCATCTGTCACGTTGGCACCTAATATACCTCTGGCGGAAAGTGGGTGTGTGGGTTATTACCTGTACACCTCTGCCTACCCCTTCGGGGACCCTTGTGGGAAGGCGTGAGGATATATTATATTGCTATTATTATTATAATGCTATTGGATTTTGTATTTATGTACAAGTTCCTTGGGCTGTAAGTTACAAGGTCTGTAAGTCTAGAAAGAACTGGCGCTCTCTACGCTCTGTGTACCCAGTTAGGGACTCGGCGTGATGATATGTATTCGTATGTATATGTATGCACTTGGGCTATGGAAAACCTTGGTACTATGGGCTTGGAAAAATTTTATATTACCATATCTAGGACCCGTGGCGGCTGAGCGGTTCTAGCAGCTGCATAAAGCACAAAGATTGCTTGTTCCCGACTGTATCAATGAGTTTTTCTGACTTTAAGTACAGTCATTAGTCTCGCCATGATCTTAACGATGAAGGAATACTTCGAGAGGAAACCTGCATACGCTTGAGAAGAAATTCAAAGACGTATGTATAGCCGTAGTGAGTAATGGCGACGGACTCGCCATCTGTCACGTTAGCACCTAAAATATATCTTTCTGAATAGTGGGCTTGTGGGCACTCATTATGCACCTCTGCCTACCCCTTTGGTGACCCTTGTGGGAAGGCGTACTACCACATCTGACTAAATAGGAGAAAAAAAAGATATTCTCTATCTCTTGCAATGTTTCAAAGTACGCTTTGCTAATTAAAAAGTTAAAAATAAATCTACCTTAAAAAGTCGTTTCCGCCAGATTTTATATGTATTCTATACTTTTTACAAATTAAAGGAATTTCCTTACAATATGCAAACAATATTATAGGCACATCTGCCTGTCCCATAACGTGATAAATCACTAACAAATGACTTAAAATAGCTAAAGAAACTCCAAAAAACAATTCTCGCCGCGACACTATTCTGGCTGATTTTTGAGAACGGATGTATCGTGGCAAACGGAAATTGGCACCTTTTTACTCATACAAACATTTGAAAAACTGCACACATAAACCTTAATACTTAAACCTTAGAGTCTAAAATTAAATGTAATTATCAATCAACGCTGTAGTGTTATAATTGTTCCGTTCTAGTAAAAAAGGTGATTTTCTTACTTTTGTAGGTCAAGTTTTTGCTATCAATTCATTATGCAGATGCAGTCAAAAATAACTTCCGAGTTATGGCAGATGCACGTCCATAAGAGAGCCTTGAAGATTGCTGGTGTAAAAAACACACCTTTAGCTTAAAAACCATCAGGCTTTTTGTATTTTTTTGCTACACAGAAGATGTTTCTAAGTGTTCAGGCTCTTGGCTCGTAGATATTAATAGTTATCCAACTTGTATTATTATTATTTAATTATATAAAGGATAAGGTAAAAGGTTACGTTTAACTAATAATTCTTATAAATAATAAATGGCCAAGTAATTTAGTTTTGTGAAAAATCAAGTTTGCGCTTCCAACGGTAACAATCAGTTTTTACTGAACATAAGTACATTGATTTACGCACCACGAGATTTATGGCAAAGGAAAACATCGAAAGGAAACCTGCATACGTTTAAGAATTCATTCATTCACAAATAGCTACATTAAGTTGTGCTTGTCTGCATCTGCCCTGAGGAAATTCCCGGCGTAAAGAAGGCGTTTTTAGACCTCTGACTAGAGAGAGCCTTCGGAAACTCTTGGGAAGGTTGAAGATAATGTGTGATTATTACTTAATGACAAAAATAAAATACGCTTATATACCTAATAGCGGAAAATAGACTGATAGTTCTATCGCCAAATCCGAACTATAAATTACTTTGTAACTTAACCAAAAATCACTACTATTTAAATTCTCTAGCTGCATATAAAATCGCTTTCGAACGTGTCACGACTGAAAAGTAAGCTTCGAAAAGATACGTGTGAACTCTAAGAAACAATATGTGAACTTTAAAGACGACAAAGGCTACGTCAGCTTAATAAAAGCTTTAATAAATAACGGGTTCAAATTGAGTTTTATGTTGACGAATTTTCCCTGAGGCGCGGCGCAAGCGCATTCGTTTGTGGACACGCGCCCGAGCGCGCCCGAAAGTATCCGAAGATTATCGAAGACATTGCCAAAACATTCCAGCACTCAAACGATTATACATCATAGCACATTTGTCTTAAGGTGTATTTTTCGGTGAGGATTCGTAATAACTTAAGACATATAGGAACTCAACCTTAAGAGGCATAGAGCAGATGTGTTTCACACAGTTTCGGAGTAAGTTGTGTATCATTATAAGATTTTTTTCTTAAGCCATGTGCACGTCCAGGTAGGGACAGATGTATAAAGCGTCTGGTCATTTCTAGTCTTCCGGCTTTCAAGTGAATTGGAACTTAATACTTTTCGAGTGTTTCCTCATTTTGCAGTCATTGAGATAAGCCTGAGATTCCGACGTTCGTATTTGGCCAATAATTAGCGTACTTTATCGATACGAGTTAAGTACAGGTCATTGACGCTTGTGATAATGTCATTGAGAGCTTAATTTGCATAGAGGCGCATACAAATAAATAAATAACACTCTTGGGACAATTCCACACAAATTAACATAGCGCCAAATTAGGCAAAGCTTATGTTATGGTATCTAAACAAGTATATATTTGCGTATATAGATAGGTCATCCAAGATTAAGGTACAAATACTCGTGTTCATCACACCAATATTTGCCCTCAGAATAAATTGATCACTGATTGACGTTAAGCGTGAAGGAATCAATCAGGAAACCGGATACGTTAGAGAAGAAAACTCAAGGATGTGTACAGTCTTCTTAAAGGGAATAAACACTTCTTTTTATATATATTAATACACTCTAGAGCCGTGGAGGCCGAGTGGTTCGAGTTGCCTGCAATATCAAGACTGCCAGTTCGAATCCCGATTGTACCAATGAATCATTCTGAAATTTTATACAGTGATTAGTGAGACCACGAGCTTTATGTTGAAGGAAAATATGGAGAGGAAACCGGCACAATTTTCAGAAGGAATTTCAAGACGTATGTATGTATAGTCGTGCTTGAGTTACGGCGATGGACTCGCCATATGTCACGTTGATATCAAAAATATATCTATGGCGGAAACTATGTGTGTGGGTACCATCTATACACCTCTGTCTAACTCATCGGGGTGCCTTATGGGAAGGCGTGAGGATATTTTTTTACAATGCTTACTTCGAAACATGCCTCAATTGTTTTTTTTCTAAACGTAGATATATCTATATTTTACAGCAGATTTGCATGGAAAATATTTGCATAAGCATACATATACTTATATATACATACAGTATATAAAAGAGTAGGTTTCGCAGTCATCAGTATAATTCTTTTTGGGTTATTTTGGGTGTCTACCGTCCCATACTTTTTCACGCAGCATCTTTTTAATTTAGTCTCCTTATTTACCCATATTTTTTTAATTGGCCACGTTTCAAATGGTACAGCAGCTGCGCACGTGCTGCTAAGATCACTTCGCGAATTTTCGTTTCTTGGGAGACAGATGCTTTGGACAAAATTTCGACGTTCTCGGCATGAAAAAGTCGTAACACGCCCTCTTTCCTACATACATTACAACCTTATCGATAAAAACCTTGGCTGAGTGCATCCACTTGCTTTGCTTCGACGGAAAGTTTTTACTCACTAGGGTATAGAGTTCATTTTTGAATGGACGTTAATTCTAGGGATGGTAATTTTATGTTTGTTGTAAATTACTTGCGTACGAAGCACTTGGCACCTGACATTGTGCGTAAAAGGTTCACAAAGGCGTAAGGACAGTTTTTGCTTGGCTAGAAAAGGCTATCTTTGTGAACTTTGTATGGTGTAATTTTACGCATCAATACTCCATTGTGGGTCTTCAGCTTACTTGTTGCAGGTTTTTTTTACTGAATTTCTTGAACAGTTTTTTCCAATGGGAATGTACTTTCCGTGAAACAACGCAGTTTTTATAAATGTTAATCATTTCAAAGGATTTAACGATGTTTTGAATTGCAACTTAAGTTCAGATAATGCCATCCACGAAGATGCTCCCACCAATTTATAGTCGAGGGGGTCGCGGGATGCGGCGAGTATGACCCGACTCTATTAATTGTAGTGTGTGTGTGTGCACTCATAGGTAATCAGTATGTACCGAAAATACTCAAATAGTAGTGGAAGGTTTTACACTATAAACTATAGTCTGGATAGTGGATGGCATCTTAATACAAGGAGGAGCCGTGATAGGCGAGTAGTTTGAGTAGTAGCCTGCAACACAAAGATTGCAGTTCGAATCCCGACTCTGACAATGACTTTTTCTGAACTTAAGTACTGTGATTAGTCACACTACGAGCTTTACCATGAAGGAAAACATCGAGGGGAAACCTGCATACGTTTGAGAAGAAATGCATAGGCGTACGTATAGTTGTGCTTGAGCAACGGAGACCGACTCGGCATCTGTCACTCTGAGACCGATTAAATATCTCTGGCGGAAAGTGTCTGGTGTGTGGCTCATGTAGTTAGTGAAATACGGTACGTTTGAGATTGTCTAATTAATCTCTTTAATATTGGGTCAGGTTTAAGAGGCCAAAATCTTTAACATAACAAAATCTTAAAACATTAATAAACCCATTGCTGAAACCCGGTACTGAATGAAAATGTTTATATCCAACTGCGCAATGAGAATTTATTAATGAAATACTTTAAAATACAAGTGAGGTTTAATTACATTGTCAATTAAACTAGTATTTGTAGACTCTTGATAGTAACAGACGATTTCCAGAACTTTAAAATGCAGTTCTCACCAATAGACAGAATATAATAATAATTATAATATATCCTCACGCCTTCCCACAAGGGTCCCCGAAGGGTTAGGCAGAGGTTTAACATCCACTTCTAGCCGTTTCTATACATACGCCCATGAATTTCTTGTCATCAGTTTGACGACCGTCTGGTCTAGTGGTTTAGAGCTCCTGACTGCGAAACTTGAGGTCGCGGGTTCGAATCCCGCTGAGGGCAGGTATTTGTGTATTTGTATATATTTGTACCTTAGTCTTGGATGTCCTATGTATATATGTATATATCTATCTATATAAGTAAATATATCGTTGCCTAGTTACCATAACACAAGCTTTGCTTAATTTGGGACTAGGTAAATTTGTGTGGAATTGTCCCAAGGTATTTATTATCAGTATAAAGGCTTCCTTTTGATGTATTCTATCGCCGTAATGCTTGTTCTATGACTAATCACTTATGTTAAAAAAAAACCGGTTAGTACAGTCGGACCCAGGATCACCACAGCTCATAGATTTCTTATTATTTATTTTTCTATTAAAACAAAAAATCTCTAAATAGATTTTCAGTCTATTTAAGGATCAGATGCCACTTATTGCCCAATTCAATAGGTCTCGTATTTTTT